>JAJOOO010001114.1:0-28508 GCA_029582685.1 Solanum piurae | reverse complement strand
AAGAATTTGAAAGCCTAAGCACAACTTAATATGCGCATAACATCTTGCAGAGAGGTATACAATAAAATTTAATCCTCTTTCTATGGAGGTTTAGTCGAATCATAATTATATCTCACTTAAGATATTCTATGCAGAATGCATCCCAAAAGAATCATCAACCATATCTGACATTCTAGAACCTTGGACATAATTATGCTCTATAGATCTACTACTTTCACCAACAACAAAGTGATTAAACACAATGTCACTTACAATTAAACTTTATTTGAACTAATTCCACCAACTAAACCACATTATTTATTTGAACTTATTTAAACAACTAAACAACTCTAACTAGTTTTGACTTCATTCCAACAACTAAATTCACCAACTAAACCACATTACTTATTTGAACTTATTTAAACAACTTAACAATTTTTTAACTCTAACTAGTTTTGACTTAATTCCAACAACTAAATCCACCAACTAAACCACATTATTTATTTGAACTTATTTAAACAACTTAACAACTTTTTAACTCTAACTAGTTTTGACTTAATTCAACCAACTAAATCCACCAACTAAACCACATTATTTATTTAAACTTATTTAAACAACTAAATAATTTTTTTAACTCTAACTAGTTTTGACTTAATTCCAACAACTAAATCCACCAACTAAACAACATTATTTAGTTGAACTTATTTAAACAAATTTTTAACTCTAACTAGTTTTGTCGTAATTCCAACAACTAAATCTACAAACTAAATCACATTATTTATTTGAACTTATTTAAACAGCTAAACAACTTTAACTAGTTTTGACTTAATTCCAACAACTAAATCCACCAACTAAACCACATTATTTTAAATAATTAGTCAAACTAGCTTGGGGTTAATTAAAATTTATTTGAACTTATTTCAACAATTAAACAAGTAAAAACTAAATTTAAACCTAAGTATCAACACTAGATGGACACAAATCGATCTTGCAAGAAAATCAATTTTGTCATGAATAGGATCAACTAGTGTTGGTACTTATGCATAAAAAACACATTATTCCTAAATTAAAGCTTAATATCAACACTAGATGAACAAAAATCGATCTTGCAAGAAAATCAATTTTGTCATCAATAGATCAACTAGTGTTGGTACTTGTGCTTAACAAACACATTATTCATAAATTAAAGCTTAATATCAACACTAGATGGACACAAATATATCTTGCAAGATTTGTAATGTAATGACCCGAAATGTCATTTTTGGAAATTTTCACAAAATTACCATTTTACCCATCTCGGTAGTTGCCCCGAGTCACTTTTGATCAATTTGTCAAGTTGGTTTGGAAATTTTTGAGTTATTTGTTAATTATGATTGTTTAGTTGACGGGTGATTTTAAATAATTAATTTTTGTTGGTGGCTAATGGGTTAAGTCCATAATTTATTTAATATATTACTTGACCAATATTTATTAAAATAAGTTAGTGCGATTTAATATTTTTAGATAACAATTTAAGAGGAGAAAAAAACGAATTAACAAGATCAGCGATGGATGGAAAACCTAAAGTCTCAATTCTGTATTCAATTTCTTGTGAATGATGGATACCATTACATTATTATGGCATGTTATAATTTAATAACATTATTATTAATTAATATTAGCTAAATTAAAGGAAAAGTGGTGTGATACAGACTAATGGCTGGAAGTCGGCGATGATTAATTAATGTATCTTGGCAATTAGATTAGTATTAAGAAGAAAGAAAAGATTTCAAATTGGAAATCTGAATTGCTGCAACGTGGTGCTCTTATGGTATAACTAATTAGTTATTAGGATGAAGGATTTAATCATTAGGTAATGATTGCAATGATATATAGGATTGGATGGTTGTACAGCAGTTTCAATTTGGTATATAAGTTTTCATAATTTCGTCTCTTGATATAATTTAGTTCTGGACATGCTTGTTCTTTGGTAGTTGAAATTTCGTAGTAGGATATCATATTATAAATTAAGTTTTGATTTATTTAAATAAATAATTAAATATTATGTGTATTATACTATGTAAATACCATTAAATTGATGAAATTTGGAGAAATTGGAACTTAACCTAGACTTGAAATTTGGAGAAATTGAAAGAGTTGACATGTTAATTGGCATCAAAATTTAGTAACTTGATTAAAGATTTGAGTGAGTTTTTGGGTCTAGACTAGACACATAATAATATGGGTGTTGTTAGTTTTGATATCTTATTGTTCTTATTTATTTGAATAGATTGAAATTGATTTAGACGTCCAACAAAATGGAAAGGCTCAAGTCCCGATGGGTTTGTCCAACGATTTGAAGCAAGTGGATTTCTAAACCCTTGTTAAGTGTATGAAATTTGTGTATTTCCTTGTGGTATGTGGTTGGGAGTAATGGGACTTGGTAAAGGGTTGACTTGTCCACATTGACTATTTAAGCGATATTTTTTCTAAATGTCACTAAAACCAATGACATTTTGTAATGAATGTCATATTATATTCGACATTTGTAGCAAATGTCATCATTTAAATGACATTTTCGCTAAATGTCGCTAAAAACAACAACATTTTGCAATAAATGTCATTATCATAGTGACATTTTGGACCAAATGTCATTATTTTTACGATATTTGATACCAAATGTCATTATTTTTACGACATTTGACATCAAATGTCATTGTTTTATGACATTTTGTTCTTAAATATCATAAATTTTTTTATTTTCCGACATTTGTTTCAAATATCACCAAATTAATATCGTCGTATGTACATTTTCTTGTAGTGAAGTGTGGACTCCTCATGTTTATGATGATAGGACTATGCAAGTCTTTTACTTGATTTGTTCTTTAAGTATTGTCCTCAAATATGAAAGTAAACTCTATTAATTATAGATTATGATGTTTAATTTGATAGGTATTTCACCAAATATTGAAGCAAAAGACGTTGTCATATGTTGTTGCAAGACGATGCAGACTGTAAAATTCTTTTTGGCAATATCTCTCCTTTTTTTGTGAACGCGTATGGTGTGAATGTGGGCATCAACGTCCTCCTCCAGGTCACATTGCAGAAACTAGTGAAAACATTAATTGAAGAATTAAAATTTCACAGGGTGAAATAGAAAGGAATAATATAATTGGAATTTAATTCCTATTTCTATGCAACTTGCAACAAGGCATTAGCCAAATAAGAAAACTTATTGTTTCTTTCTTTATGTCATATACCTTTATTTTGATAAATAATTTCATATTCTCATTAGAATGATATTGACATGCTACAATCATATGTACTTGGTAAAAACAATAACCTTCTTATTTTTAGGGAAAATTATGTCATAAAAGTAAACTTTTTTCTGGAGTTGAATTGCAAAAAACACATTTAGCCACGGAAATTTAAGTTGAATTCAAGTATTTTAAGAAAAATAAAAAGTTATTTTCACTTTTTTTTTTTCTTAATTACTCATACAGATTTAAAAACAACTCCAATTTGTATTCATTGTCAAAGATAACTCTAGCTTTTTAAATATTTTTTTTACTTTGAAAATAAAAAATATTTTTATCAAATTTCACAATAAAACATGGTCAAACGTCCACTAATTAATCAACCATCTCAACTTAGCATATTAACATGAAACTGTTATGGAGAGGTTTCGTTGTAAAATAAATTAAATATTTAGTCATATGCGTAATCTCTTATTATTTGCAGTTGAATACAACTTTTTTTTTCTTATATTAGATTAATTAAGATGTAATTTTCAGATTGCGATAGCTCTTCCTTAGTATTTTTTAGCATGAGAAGTTACGTACATTAACTCCATATTTACTATATACAAACGTATAATTATACAAATAAATTATGTGTTGAACAAGCTAATTTTGTGGGATGCTTTGTTTACAATAGGAAAAATTTAATATCTTGTACTCCATCAGCTTAAATTTATATTCATATCATATGAATAAACAGTTTTTTATCATAATTTTTAGCGCACCTTTTAAATATTTTTAATTGTTGTTATTATGACATATAGTATTTTTACGTAGTTTTTAAGTATGTAAATTTTATTTCCAAAATTTAATGTGTTCATGTTAAAATTTAAAAAAATTGATTCCTGAAATTTGAACTATACAACATAAATTGGGATTCAGAGAATAGGTATTAATATTAACCCAAGTCATACCATGATCCTAATGCTCAATTAGGACATTTCTCACCACTAACTTAAGGCCAACCCCCCCCCCCCATAATAATTAACAAGGATTCTAAGTTCTAATAAATGAAATACGGATTAGGGGGGTAACTAACTTACCTTTAGCGCAAGAATTCATGGGAATTTGATAAGAAACTGCCCTGGGTCGTCCCTTAGATCTTAAGAACGAAGTTTTGCAGAAAATAACATTTTTGGGATTTTTTCTCCGGTTTAAGTCGCGACTGTCCCGCCACAGTGAGCCCCATCCCGCCACAGCGGTCCTGCCCTCGCGTAAGTTACCCTGCTCCACCGGCTTGCAAGGAGACAAAAACTCAGAATTTGAGTTCCAAGTTCACATTTCGCATCACACCTTCAACACTTGACGTTCTAAAACTACCCTTTCACGCCAAGATCAGTTTCAGGAGTTCTACTCGCCCGAATTCGATTCTTTAAAGTCGTACAAGATCCTTAACATCTTGGCTATACACTCACGTGATCAAACTCATAATTGAATCCCCCATCCATTACTGGATGGCCCTAGACCTCACCTGACTCAAATTCCGTCCAAGTCTGGCCTAGGCGAGAAATTTCCAAGTTACTACTCAGAAGTTTTCTGGCCCAAATTCTTTCCCCATTAGCTTTCCATAACGACGGAAACATGTCATTACAATAGATACCAATTTATCCATCATTCGTCCCTGAGTGATAAACTAGGAGAACTGGCTAAGGCAGGAGTAGAGTAGTACCTGAATCGTTGAACAATTGGGGATACTTGTCTCACATGTCCTTCTTGGTTTCCCAGGTAGCTTCCTCAACCGGACGATGCTTCCATTGAACTTTCACGAACTTTATCTCCTTGGTCCTTAGCTTCCGGACATCACGATCAAGAATTGTAACCGGTTCCTCCTCATACTAAAGGTCTTTGTCTAACAAAATTGAGTGCCACTTTATGATGTAATCTCTATCCCCATGATACATCTTAAACATGGACACATGGAACACTGGATGGACTCCAGATAGGCTAGGCGGTAAAGCCAACCTATAAGCCACTAGCCCTACACAGTCAAGAATCTCAAATGGCCAGATGTATCGAGGACTAAGCTTGCCCTTCTTGTCGAATCTCATCACCCCCTTTATGGGTGACACTTTTAGAAGAACTTGCTCACCATCCTGAAATGTCATGTCCCTTACCTTACAGTCCGCATACTTTTTATGTCGACTCTGGGCTGCTAGAATCTTAGCTTGGATACTTCTCACCTTATCCTGAGCATCTTTCACCAAATCAACCCCCAAAGGTTTCACATCTCCAGCCTCAAACCATCATATGGGTGATCTACATCCCCTCCCATAAAGTGCCTCAAATGGTGCCATGTCAATGCTGGAGTGGAAACTGTTATTATAGGAGAACTCACACAACGGTAGGAACTTATCCTAATGCCCTTAAAACTCAATCACACATGCCCTCAACATGTCCTCTAACACTTGAATAATTCTCTCTGATTGCCCGTGCATCTGTGGATGGAAGGCTATGCTAAAAGTGAGTTGAGTGCCCAATTCCTCATGCAACTTTCCACAAAACTTGGATGTGAATTGCGTACCACGGTCTGAGATGATGCAAAGGGGAACCCCATGAAACCTCACTATCTCCTTCACATAAACTATAGCCAACTGTTGAGCATTATAGTCTACTTAGACTGGAATGAAGTGGGCTGACTTAGTCATTTTGTCAACCGCCACTCAAATGGAGTCAAACTTCCCCAAGGTCTTGGGAAGACCAACCATGAAATCCATAACTATCATTTCCCACTTATATTCAGAAATTGGCATTCGTTGAAGCAAACTTGCAAGTCGTTGGTGCTCATACTTTACCTACTGATAGTTTTGACACTTACCCACAAACTCAACTATGTCTTTCTTCATGACAGGTCACCAATAAAGTCGTTTCAAATCTCGGTACATCATAGTCACTCCGGATGAATGGAACACCGCAAACCATTGCATTCTGTCAACATCTTCTAAATCAAGTTATCCATCGGGGAACACAAATTTTTCCCTTAAAATTGAGCTCACCACCCGCATTAAGAGCCGCATCTTGTGCCTTGCCAGACACAGTCTTTTTTCTGAGGTCATTCTAACTCTCATCCTTAACTGCTTGGCCTTGATCTCCTCAATGAATGTGGGCCTAACCTCAATGTTGTCTAACACCCCACCTTTCTCTGAGATTCCCAACTGCATGACCTTAGACTCCAAGGTTTGAATCTCCTTGGCCAAAGGTCGCTTGGACACACCAAAGCAAGCTAGACTACACATACTCACCGTCTTCCGGCTTAATGCATCTGTCACCACGTTAACCTTACCCGGATGATATTGGATGGTAACATCATAATCCTTGAGTAACTTCATCCACCTTCAATGTCTCAGATTAAGGTCCGTTTGGGTGAATATATGTTGTAGACTACAATGATCAGTAAACACCTCAGACTTGACTCCATAAAGGTAATGCCACCAAATCTTGAGAGCAAACACTACCGCTTCCAACTCCAAGTCATCCACCAGGTAGTTTCTCTCATGCACCTTCATCTGTTGCGACGCATAAGATATGACATTTCTTTCCTGCATCAACACAGCACCCAAGCCCGAATGTGAAGCATCAAAATAAATAATGACATCTTTACCTTCCACCGGCAGTGTCAGAATATGTGTGGTGGTCAGAAAAGTCTTGAGCTTTTGGAAGCTCTCTTAACATTTGTTACTCCACTCCAAAGGCACCTCCTTTTGGGTGGGTAGTCTTGTCAAATGCATGGCGATAGAAGCAAAAAATTTCACAAACCGTTAGTAGTAGCTAGCGAGCCCCATGAAACTTCTAACTTCAGTCATAGAGCTAGGCCGGACCCAGTTCTTGACTGCTTTGATCTTTTGGGGATCTACCACTACCCCTTCCTTTGAAACCACATGCCCTAAAAAGGCACTGAAGCCAACCAGAACTCACACTTGAAATTTTTTGCATAAACCATTTGTTTTCTAAGGACAACCAAAACAGTACGAAGATGGTCGCGTGCTCTTCCTTACTCTTCAAATAAACCAAGATGTCATCAATAAAGACGTCAACAAAAGAATCCAACAATGTTTGAACACACCATTAATCAAACTCAAAAATATTGCAGGCCCATTGGTCAAACCAAACGACATTACTAAGAACTCATAGTGCCTATTATGTTATTTTGGGTACAACCACGAGCCTTTTCTTTAACTGATGATAACCAGACCTTAGATCAATTTAGAGAAAATCGATGCACCCTGCAACTCGTCAAAGAGATCATTTATCCGAGGTAACATATATTTATTCCGACTGGTGACCCTATTCAATTGTCGATAGTCTATGCACATCCTCATACTACCATCTTTTTTCTTAACAAACAAGACAGGAGCACCCCACGGGGAAGCACTAGGATGGATGAAACCTTTATCAAGAAGCTCTTGGATTTGAGCTTTAAGCTCTCTCAATTCTGCCAGAGCAATGTGATAAGGAGGAATGAAGATGGGGCGAGTGCCTGACTCCAAGTCAATGCAGAAATCTATATCCCTATCCAGAGGCATACCAGGAAAATCGGTAGGAAACATTTCCTTGAATTTAGACACTACGGGAATAGACTCAATAGAGGGATACTCAGCATCAACATCCCGAATAGAGCCAAATATGCCAAACACCCCCGCCCCACTAATTTCCTTGCCCAAACGAAAGATATGACCTTAGTTGGCTTAGGCTTGTGCACCTCTTCCCACTCTAACTTTTCCCTACCCGGGATCTCTCGAGTCACAAACTTAGCATTACAATTAAGCACAACATAATAGGGGGGCAACCAAGTCATGCCTAAGATTATATCAAAGTTAGTCATATCCAGAATAACCAAATTAGCCCATGATTGAAAACTCATAAACAGGACAGAACAAGCACGATAGACATGGGTGACTATGACAGACTCTCCAACTGGAGTAGAAACATAGATATGGGCATCAAGCACATCACAACCCGTATCAAATCCCAAGGCAAACTGAGCTGACACATATGAATAAGTAGAACCTGGATTAAACAAAACAGTAGCCATCCGGTCACAGACAAGAATACTACCTGTGAGCACTGCATCACAAGAATACTATATGTGAGCACTACATCAGATGCCTCAGCCTCGGTCTTGCTCGGAAAGGCATAAAACTGAGCCATGTCATCTTGATGGGCAACCGCCTTGTCTGGCTGCACTGCTTCTTTACTCGCATTACCATTTCCCCAGCCTCTACTTCCTAGCTAATTTCCTCATCGCCCACCTTGTTGACGTCCTATGCCATTACTACTGCTGCCCACTGGTACCACTGCTCTATTCTGCTGCTACACGGGGTCAGGCATGTGCGGATGGGGATAATCTCTCCTCATATGTCCAGGTTCTCCATAATTATAACAATTGAGGTCAAAAGACGGTCTGCTACCAGACACAGATACATCTCCCTAACTATCCTGAATAGGATTCTGCTGTGGAGTTCCCAAGTAGCCACCTGTAGAAGCGGGCATGCTGACTGAATTGGTCGGGCTGCAATCGTCGGCCTACCTGAACCTCTAAAGTGGGAACTATGAAAGTTACCTGTGTTCTTGGGTTTTGTAGCCAAAGCCTTGGCCTGCACATCACATCGAACTCCTTCCACTTTCTTCACAAAGTCTGTCACCTAATTAAAACTTTTACCTACAGAGGTCATGTGAACAAATAATACCTATAACTTGGGGTTCAATCCCTTGACGAATAGATGAATCTTCTCCTCTTCTATAGTCACTAATTGTGTGGAATATCTAGAAAAGAAATCGAACTTTGCCTCATAAGCAACTCCAGTCATACCACCCTGCTCCAAGGCCATGAACTCATCCTTCTTGCGATCCCTCAAAGTCCGGGGAACATACTTTTCCAAAAACAAAGCATGGAACTACGTCTACGTGAGTGGAGCCAAGACTGGCGATCTTCATTCCACATACTGGAAGGTCACGAACTCTACTCCATGCTGGTTTACAATGCCTAACTTGTGGAGCTCCTCATAGCAATCTACAATGAACTCAGAGGCATCCTCACTCTCGGAACCATGGAACACAGGCGGCTTCAGCTTCAAAAACTGTCAAAATCTCATGCTCAGTACCAGTCATCACAGGACTTCTTCCTCGGTCACAACTTTTTGTTGCTAGCTCCTTTGCTGGCTCATTGATGGGAGTTACATGTTGTACATCGTTGTATCACGTGTTAACCATCTACGGACAGAAGAGTGAAAGAGATTAGATACCAATTTGGATCACCATATACCAATTGGAATCAAGTCATAGCACAAAAGGAGAAGAAGACAGAGAGATTTCTTAAAGTCATGTAGCCTCTCAAAGAAAAATATAGACGTCTCCGTACCATTCCGCAAGACTCTACTAGACTCGTTTGGTACAATGAGATCCAGAAACCTAGGGCTCTGATATCAACTTTATCACGACCCTGACCGACGTGATTGACACCCACAATAACCCTCCAGTAGGAGAACTACTACTACAACCTGACTAAGCAACTTAAAGAAACTAAACCATTTAAAGATTCGGAAGTAGGTTTAAATGATGAATTAAATATGGAGTTCCCATAAACTTCGAAGGTTTAACAAAATAACTAAGCATGACCCTCGCGGAAATTCAACCCCAGGACCTGAAAGTCATTGTACCAAATCTCTACTAATCAACAAGTCTAAGAAAAAAGGGGTGCAACCCCGAAAACTAAACATAAGTAAGATGTCTGAAAATCTAGTTGGAATCCGAAAAGAATAGACTAAAACTAATGATGTATCCATGGCAGCTTAAAATAACTGGCTCACCCTCGAATCCATACTCGGTCAATGATCTTCTAGCTGATCTCTATCAATAGCCACCTGAAGATGCCCTACACTCAACAAAGAAAGAGCAAGTGCAGTATGAGTACACGAAACCACAATGTACAGGTAGGATCACGCGGCTACTCTAGTCAGAAAAATATAAGCAAGTAATTACAATATAGTAAACATACATATACAAGATGCACAATTCAATTATCATTTCAGGAGCAAGATACATTTTTCCAATATTAATAACAGGTAGACATGAATGTAATCATTACAAGTGGTCCTCTCATGGAACCCACACCCAAACTGTTAGTGTGTCGGAACGTGACATCCGATCCAAGATATGTGTGTCGGAACATGATACCCAGTCCAACATATGTGTCGGAACATGACACTGGTACAATATAATGTCATGACTCGAGCCTATACCCTAGAAGCGACACGGCGTACAAGACTCCAAAAAGTCTCATACAAGCCTCATATCATTCATAACATTCGATATAAGGAAAATGGTACGGAATTAAAATCTTTCTTTAAATCCATACAAACAAAAACTTTATTTAAAACATTCGAAAATAGCGGAAGTCTATTGTCTCACATGGCCATCTAAACAATATCTTAAAGCAAAAGTAGGGTCACTGCCCTTTACAATAGAAAGTAAAACGTACAAATGTCTATTACATGAAGGAAATAGAACATCAAAGTGCTTGTCCTCAAATCTAAGAGGACATACCACTTAGTCTCGGAAGAATCTCAATCCAAGCTTCAACTCGAGAGTATCAAATTGAGCACCAATCCCTACATTTCATAAAGGTAAAGAAAATATGGGTTAGCACAATTAAGTACTAAGTATGATAGCCATGCCAAAATATGCTTAAAAAGGATATTTTATTTGAAAGTCATGCTTTTATGCCATTTTGATAAAACTTCATGAACATAAGTATAAGAGGCCTAATATACAAACATAAGCAACATAGAAGTCATTTCATCACATTAGAACAAAATCAACATATAACCCATTTCATCACATTAAGTCTTCACCTCAAGTAACCCCAAGCCATACCTTGTGCAATGTATGAATAGTGTTCCATACCACCATCCACACTCGGTACCACATTAAGGCCACCAACAGTGAACTTACCATTCATCCTTTCCACCTTTACACAATACTCATACATAAGAGACATAAACATTTCATAAGTCATATCAACACATTCGGACCATCATCTAGGGAAACCCTAAGTCATACTTGTGCAATGTATGAGTAGCATCCCATATTACTACTCACACTAAGTAATCCTTTGAAGTCACCATAGATAAGACACCTTCATACTCAACAAGTAATGACAAGAAAGTAACTTTTAATACAATCCAACTAAAGCATACGTCATTACATTAAGCACATAAGAGTCAACATTCTTCATTAGCTTCATTAAGATCACCTTCATTCATTAGACATTAACCCAACATTCTCATTAGCATCATCATAAGAGCTCATTCATTTCATTTAATATAATATCATAGAGGAACACACCATGTCTACTCTCAAAGCCTACTTGTGCAATGCATGGATGGTATCCTATACTACCACCCACACTAAGTAGTGCATTATATTCTTGAGTAGCCATAGTTTATTAACATTCTTTGTGGGGGTAAGCCTTAACCAACATAAACCATGTGAGCAATACATAGAATTCCGGTGTCACCCTCACCAGATAAGGGATTCCTACTTGCCTAAGGTAGGACCATTACTTTTTATCTTAGGTGGATCCACTAGATAATATCCTATGTGGACACATAGGTATGGGATAAGGAGATTGCTAATCGACACTCCGCCTCAACTCACCGATGAGCATCCATCCCTAGAGATTGCTACTAGATACCCCGCCTCAACTCACGGATGAGCATCCATCTCAATTCATATCCACTCGGTGCTTAACATTATTCCCCATGATTACTTAACATTCATTATTATGGGATAAGAGATTGTTGCTAGATACACCGCCTCAACTCATGGATGAGTATCCATCACAAACCCAACATTCATTCATTAGATAGCTCATATATTCAAAGAAGAGAATAGTCTTTCAACTAAGAATCCTATATTGTGAGAAAGTCCTTTCATAACATGTCATTATTATTTATTAGAGTACAATTGAGAATAGCATTTCAATCAACCCATCATCATTAACATAATCATAGAAACTTCATTCATTCTTCATTCAAGTGTGTGTATGTGAGAATAACGTTTCACATATATTATCATCATTCATAAACTTTCAATACTAATACAATTCTGTTCTAAACATGATCATAATACATTCATTGAGATCACACACATATACCTCACATCATAATCATACATATTTCTTCATGAACTTGCCTTACAAGGGTATGAACCAACATCAACCCATAAACCCAAGATACTACAATAGATAAGAAAATTAACAAGATTCAATTACTAATCCACTACAAACATAAACAATTCAACATACTTTCATGATCAACCAATTCCCAATCACAATTCACAACTCCAGAATTTGGGGGAAACATGAGTTCATAGTGTAAAATCATCTTAATTCACCGTTAAAACATCAATTAAACCATGATTCATCACTTAAATTCCTTTTGAAAACGTTTGAAATTGAACCCATGCATAGATTGAAAACTACGATTTTTGGGGAACTTTGGAGACTTGAAATCAACTTTGAAATTGGCTCCTTGAAAGAAAATAAGTCAAGGATGAAGACTACCATACCCTTTAAGGAATAAATCCACGAAAATTTCTTGAAAAAGATGAAACCTTGAACTTGAGAGATTGAATCCTTCACCTCCAATGGAGGTTTCTAGAGAGAGAACTTTTGGAGAGGTTGGGGAGGTTTCTAATTTATGTTTTGAAACAATGAGTTCAAAATAGAGATTAATACTTTAAAAACCCTTAAAATATCTTAATAAACCAATAATAACCGTCCATTAACTCAATTAAATAATAAACGAATTTACCAAACTAACCCCTCACTTGGCCTACTTTGGACAGCAAGCAGGTGCCACCCACGAAACCCCCACCCCTGGACCGTGGGTGGGGTCCCGGACCGTGCTATCACCTTCTTGGTCCATGGCTGCAACTTTGTTTTGGGGTCCTTGACCTACGGAGGCTATCCACGGGGTGTGGATGGTCCTACGGGGCGTAGGTCCCCATCCGTAGGTCATGAGATTTTGGGAATCTTTTTGGTTTCTTGGAATCTTGGGGGTTAGTCTTTAGGGTCCTCCTAAAGGACCCCTTGGGTGGTCCTTGGAGAGTCGTACCTTGATATCTATCCCCTAAACCCCTCAACCTATGCTTGGGACAACATTCTACCACATGAAACCCCATTACAACTCAAACACACAATCGTTAGGCTCTTGTTTCACCTATTCATTTTACGGGTGGTTACATTATCCCCCACATGGGAACATTCATCCTGGAATGACACTTTAAATACATTAAGGGATTAGCGACTCAAGAGTAGCAGCCCATCATGCATGCAACATTATAAACAATGCACAAAACTAGGAGGAAACATCAACTCCACATTAATAAGCTCAATGCAACACAAGAAAGTAAGAACTACATCTACAAACTCATTTGGCAACATAACTTCAACATTTCTCATTTCATTGGAGGAATTACCTTCTCCAACTAAAATCATGCTCACCATAACATCATTAAGCAAATCATGAAACTTCTCTCAAAAGCACATTTAGGCATGTTCAACAATCAACCTCATGAAGCATATATGCAACTCATACTAAATGCATATCAACATGACGAACACAATTCATGAAAACTCAATTTCTCATTTAAACATAAATTCATTAAGAACATGAATATCATAAGGAGACCATGGAAACACATAATCACACATGACTCCAAAACATGAAACAAGCTACAAGGAACTCTTGGTCTCAAGCTTGCATAAGAATAGAAGGAAAGAGATAAGGATATCAAAACTCTCAACAACCTTACTATTCAACATGCTATCCCCCACTTAGGAGTAAACCCAACTAAGGCTAACATGAAAAACAACACAAGAACTTTAACAAGACATTCACAACTATAAGTAACCAACAACATACCAGTGCCTTCATCCGGATGAGCTCTTTTGTCCTTGTTATCTTGAAGCACATAGAAACGATTTTTCTTTGGAACATTAGGATCCGGGCCATCAAGAGAATCTTGCTTAGCATCTCTTTCTTTTGCCGAAAGGGTTGGGAAATCTCTCATCTTATGACCCTTCTTTCCACACTCAAAGCACCCATCTGTGCCAGCAAGACACTTACCCAAATGTTACTTCCCACACTTGGCCCATATTGATCTTACGAAAGAAAAACTACTTCTTTTTCCTCCATGGGAATTAGGTTTAGACACCCTATCATTGTTCACCATTGTGGAATCTTGGTTGTAGAACCTCTTTTTGGACCTTGGTTGACTTTGTTCATCGAACCTAGACCTCTTCATTTCCCTACTCTTTCTCTCAAGTTTGGACTCCTCAATAGATTGAGCCATACACTATGAGTCTAGAAATGTTCATGTCATCATGGAGCATTGTCGTACTACACTCTTCCTTAACTAGGTCAGATACACTGGTAACAAACCTACACATCTAATCCCTAGGGTTGGACACTAAAGATGCAGCATACATAGACAGTAGGGTAAATTTCAAGGAATACTCCTCCACACTCATGCTACCTTGCCTAAGGTTGATAAATTCCTCCACCTTAACCTCCCTCTTCTCACGGGAAAGTACCTACCAAGGAATGCTTTCTTAAACTCCTCCCACTCAATAGGACTCGCTCTTACCGGTCCATTGCTTTTACATTTAGTGAACCAAACTGGGGCAACATCCTTCAATTGGTAAGAAGCTAGTTCCGTTTTTTTCTCTAGAAGTCACCCCTATAGAATTTACTATCTTATGCACCTCATCCAAGAACACTTGGGGATCCTCTCCCACCTTAGAACCTAGAAATATATGAGAATTCATCCTCACAAAGTCTCTCAACCTAGAAGACATGGTACTCTCATTAGCATTCACTCGAGGCCCCACATCCCTATTAACTTGGGTTGTCATAGCTTGGGCTAAGGTTAGAAAATCCGACCTAATTTCTTTATTAGTCATGGCCAGAGCATCAATCGGAAGTTAATTGCCTTGAGGAACTTGGTCACCTTGAGGACCTTGGGGAGGAACTCCCTCATTCACATTCTCCTCTTCCACTCTTCTTGCGGGCGTCCTTCTTGTATTCATATCCTATAAATACAAAAGAAGGATTAGGAAAAGGACACACATAGAGCTAAACTCTAAGGCACGACTTCAAGAATAATGAAAGAAGTGTAGCTTCCAAACGTCCTATAGCCTCTCACTCATAGATGTGTCGCGACTTACACCGATGAACAAGACTTTGCTAGACGTGGCTTGTGAGACATCAATCCTAAAAACCATTCCCATAACCTTAGGCTCTGATACCATGTTTTCACGACCGGAGCCTATACCCCGAAAGCGACACGGCATACAAGACTTCAAAAAGTCTCATACAAGCCTCATAGCATTCATAACATTAGATATAAGGAAAATGAAACAAAATTAAAACCTTTCTTTAAATCCATACAAACTAAAACTTTATTTAAAACATTCAAAAATAGCAGAAGTCTATTGTCTCACATGGCCATCTAAATAATATCTTGAAACAAAAGTAGGGTCACGGCCTTTTACAATAGAAAGTCTAACAAATGTCTATTACATGAAGGAAATGGAACATCAAAGTACTTGTCCTCGAATCCATGAGGACATACCACTTAGTCTTAGAAGAATCTCAATCCAAGCTTCAACTAGAGAGTATCAAATTGAGTACCAATCCCTACACTTCATAAAGGTAAAGAAAATATGGGTTAGCACAATTAAGTACTAAGTATGATAGCTATGCAAAAACATGCTTAAAACGGACATTTTATTTGAAAGTCATGCTTTTATGCCATTTTGATAAAACTTCATGAACATAAGTATAAGAGGCATAATATACAAACATAAGCAACATAGAAGTCATTTCATCACATTAGAAAAAAATAAACATATAACCCATTTCATCACATTAAGCCTTCATCTCAAGTAACCCCAAGCCATAACTTGTGCAATGTATGAATAGCGTCTCATACCACCATCCATACTAGGTACCACATTAAGGCCACCAAAAGTGAACTTACCATTCATCCTTTCCACCTTTACACAATACTCATACATAAGAGACATAAACATTTCATAAGTCATATCAATACATTAGGACCATCATCTAGGGCAACCCTAAGTCACACTTGTGCAATGTATGAGTAGCATCCCATAGTACTACTCACACTAAGTACTCCTTTGAAGTCACCACAGACAAGGCACCTTCATACTCAACAAGTCATGACAAGGAAGTAACTCATAATACAATCCAAGTAAAGCATACATTATTACATTAAGCACATAAGAGTCAGCATTCTTCATTAGCTTCATTAATAGTGCCCTCATTCATTAGACATCAACGCAAAATTCTCATTAGCATCATCATAAGAGCTCATTTATTTCATTTAACATTATATCATAGTGGAACACACCATGTCTACTCTCAAAGCCTACTTGTGCAATGTATAGATGGCATCCCATACTACCACCCACACTAAGTAGTGCATTCTTGTGTAGCCATAGTTCATTAACATTCTTTGTGGTGGTAAGCCTTAACCGACATATACCATGTGAGCAATTCATGGAATCCCGGTGTCACCCTCACTGAAAAAGGGATTCCTACTTGCATAAGGTAGGACCGTTACTTTTTAGCTTAGGTGGATCCACTAGCTAATATCCTATGTGGGCACATAGTTATGGGATAAGGAGATTGCTACTAGACACTCCGCCTCAACTCACAGATGAACATCCATCCCTAGAGATTGCTACTAGATACCCCGCCTCAACTCACGGATGAGCATCCATCTCAATTCATATCCACTCGGTGCTTAGCATTATTCCCCACAGAGTACTTAACATTCATTATTATGGGATAAAAGATTGTTGCTAGATACACCACCTCAACTCATGAATGAGTATCTATCTCAAACCCAACATTCATTCATTAGATAACTCATAGATTCAAAGAAGAGAATAGCCTTTCAACTTAGAATCCCATATTGTGAGAAAGTCCCTTCACAACATGTAATTATCATTTATTAGAGTACAATTGAGAATAGCCTTTTCAATCAACCCATCATCATTAACATAATCATAGAAACTTTATTTATTCTTCATTCAGGTGTGTGTATATGAGAATAACCTTTCACATATATCATCATCATTCATAAGCTTTCAATACTAACACAATTTCATTCTAAACATGATCATAATACATTCATTGAGATCACACACATATACCTCTCATCATAATCATACATATATTCTTCATGAACTTGCCTTCCAAGGCTATGAACCAACATCAACCCATAAATCCAAGATACTACAATAGATAAGTAAATTAACATGATTCAATAACTAATTCACTATAAACATAAACAATTCAACATACTTTCATGATCAACCAATTCCCAATCACAATTCACAACTCCAGAATTTGGGGGAAACATGAGTTCATAGTGTAAAATCATCTTAATTCACCGTTAAAACATCAATTAAACCATGATTCATCACTTAAATTCCTTTTGAAAACGTTTGAAATTGAACCCATGCATAGATTGAAAACTACGATTTTTGGGGAACTTTGGAGACTTGAAATCAACTTTGAAATTGGCTCCTTGATAGAAACTAAGTCAAGGATGAAGACTACCATTCCTTTTAGAGAAGAAATCCATGAAAATTTCTTGAAAAATATGAAACCTTGAACTTGAGCTTGAATCCTTCACCTCCAATGGAGGTTTCTAGAGAGAGAACTTTTGGAGAGGTTGGGGAGGGTTCTAATTTGTGTTTTGAAATAATGAATTGAAAATAGAGTTTAATACTTTAAAAAACCCTTAAAATATCTTAATAAACCATTAATAACCGTCCATTAACTCAATTAACTAATTAAAGAATTTACCAAACTAACCCCTCACTTGGCCGACTTTGGACAGCAAGCAGGTGCCACCCACGAAACCCCCACCTATGGACCATGGGTGGGGTCATGGACCGTGGTGTCACCTTCGTGGTCCATGGCTTCAACTTGGTTTTGAGGCCCTTGACCTACGGAAGCCATCCATGGGGCGTGGATGGACCTACGAGGAGTACGTCCCCATCAGTAGGTCATGAGATTTTGGGTAACTTTTTGGTTTCTTGGGGTCTTAGGGGTTAGGCTTTAAGGTCCTCCTCAAGGACCCCTTGGGTGGTCCTTGGAGAGTCGTACCTTGACGTCTAGCCCCTAAACCCCTCAACCTAAGCTCGAGACCAGATTCTACCACATGAAACCCCATTACAACTCAAACACACAATCGTTAGGCTCTTGTTCACCTATTCATTTTACGGGCCATTACATATATGTGTCGGAACGTGACACCCAGTCCAGTCAACACAACTACAATCACAACTACAACCATAATGAACAGTGCACACAGTCAAGCAACAGGTTCATGGCATGTTATTGTTCATACATAATCATTTCATTAGATTTGATTCATATTTACCTATTCACATACATGCATGCATACAATGGAGAAATTAACATGCATATATAATACGATGGGAAGTCAAACCATCACCTACCTCAAAACCAAGCCTAAATGCTTCTAAGATACTTGAGCCTTCCCTTTTTGGAGTCTTTCAGCTTGTTCTTGGTCTAAAACAAGTAATTAATTCAAGGATCAATAAACAAGGCCTAATTTACCTGGATTATAACAAAATATTGACCCAAGGTCAAACCCATGATCATAATGCTCAAATAGGGTTTCCCCCCTACAACATTTTAGGCCTAAGGTCAGACTAAATCGGGACAACACTTTTATAGTGTGTTGCCTAAAATATTTTTGGGTACATTTTTAAAGCGTAGCTTTAATTCTATACTTTTTGGCCACGTTGACATTAGCAACACTTTTAAAGCATGCTCTTTAGTTGTATAGGCTACATTTATAAGCATTGCCATATCATGATATAATTGGTAATACTTATTTACACATATGACTACACTTTTAAAGTGTGCTATTTTTATAATTCTAAAAACAACACTTTACAAGTGTAGCAATATAGTTTTTTCTAAAATTATCACTAAAATATTGTATTCCCTCCAATATATTTAACACTCCCTCCAATTTCTAATTGGCCAAAAAAAGAATTCATAAAAAAATAAAAAAAGCTCTATTTCCAAAGAACTAAACTTCAAAAAACGTTTTGCCCCAATTCACTCAAACACAAAACCCTATTTTCGTCTCCTTCTAATTTCCACCCAGAAATTCTCTATTGTAACTTAATCTACTTTGTTAGTGTTCCTTCTGTTAAACCGTTGCAGATTAACATCTTAGACTATATCTTAGGGGTAAGAGTCTCATCTGTTTGTATTTTTCAAGTTAAGCAATGCTAAGATATATTGTTAACTTTTCCATTTTAGCTTGCGGATTTAATAGGAGAATTAATGAGGTTAGCAATTGGTCGAATTTCAGAAGGGGAACTTGATCTTGCAGAGAAGATCTGCAGTTTTGTGCGTGAAATTTACAGGAACCTTACTCTTATTGCCCAGGAGATGGATGATAATTCGGACATGAAATAGAAAATGGAAACAATGCTCCAGAGTGTGATGAAGATAGAAAATGGTATAGTCTTCAGCTGTTGTCTACGACCAATTTCTTTCTCTTTGTACCTTAGTTCTAACCTAACTACTTAAATACTGATTTAGGACAGTGTAAACACAACTGTTTTTTAGCAATTCTGTCAGGCGGTAATCTATTTGTTTTCAGTCTCAGGTGTTTGTTCATTTCAAATTGTGTATATTCATAAGTTTTTCCTTATCAGTAATATATTCAAAAGCTTTTAATTGGATGCACAGGAAAAAAATCATTATTTAAAATATGTATGTGCTCTGGCTACCGAATAATTTAAATCATTCTCGTGTGTGGTTCACCTCGGTGTTCCATGTATAATAATTATAATTTATGTTCTCATTCAATGTTTAACACTTTGACTAATTTACATTTGAGTAGTATATTCAATTTTTTTGGGTAGTCGGGTATTCAGATTCCATCTGGATCCGGAAAAGGAGACTTATCCTGAAAAGGAGACTAGATATTTTGGTGTTTCCTGCAACTTTTAGTGGATATTTTACCTTTCATAAAGCATCCTATTTTAAAACAATATGTTTGCGTTTAATGTATTGTTTTAGTTTGATCTTGTGCAGTGAATATCTATATTATTTTTGGACAAAGTGGAACTAGTTAGTTACTAGTAACTGAATCTGAAAAAAACTCGAGGCGTATCTCTTATACAACTGATTGTTCTGCAGCTTGTTTTAGTGTTCATGTAAGAGTATCGGAGTATATTCCCCTTCTTGGATCTGCTGACACCACTTATCCACTGTTGGGCATGACAGACATTGAATGAAGAAGTAATTATCTACTTTGTTAGTTTTCTTCTTTCGGCAGATCTTGTTTTCACTGTAAATTTCTCTTCTTCAACGCCTTCATTTTGGAAACTGGAGAAATAGTTCGATGAATTCCGACATCGTTTGGAGGAGTTGGGGAGTCTACGGAAGCGGATATGGGTTGTGGTGATGGAGTTAGATTCAGTCACTTGACTCATATATGCCAGCCTTCTTCTCGTTCAGTTGTCTTTCTCTATTGCTGGTATTCAAAAAATTTAATTTATTTGATGAACTTTTCATTTTATGCGTTTTTAAAATGGTAGATGCAATTTTAGATCTATATAATCTTCACATTTTTTCAGAATTTCAATTTCATTATATTACATTTAGTTTAATCTTGTTGTCAATTTTAGTTGGCCAGGTGTTCTGGAGTGGTACTGTAAATTGAGTTTTCAAATGTTTCTGCTTAATTTTGTTTGCTTTTAGATTATCTATGACTATGTGTGAGTAAGTTGCCTTTTAGTTTGAGGTAGCATGGACATGAGGAGCAAGCCAATATTGAAATATTTATCTGGAAGCTTGTAAATATCTTAAAAATTGTCTATTTTCACACCGATTGTGATGTTGCTGGTGAGGTGAGCACATGAGGAACTTCACAAAGTCGTATACACAAAAGTACACCATAATCCATGTATGTTATAGAAAGAGGAAATAGTAAGGAACTCGAACTAAGCTTTTATTGTTAGAAAAACACTAGACTCTTAGGAGTTTCTATTGACTAAAGAACCATAATCATTGAGGATTTCAATTTTGACATAGTAATTAATAGTTCTCTAGACTATAGTATAAACCTTTAGAATAATTCTCAGTAAAAATTATCTTGATAACACATTTGGACTTCATAGACTCCTTGTATCTTGGATAGGAGTTGAGTCAAACTTCTGTTATAGGTTTAATACTTGATTGTTGCTGTTTCTATGAATAAATTCTACTTAGCAAAAACAATGATAGGATTACATGCCACCTTGCACTGTACTAGAACTCACCAGAATAATTGCCAGTCATCTGAAATGAGTTGCTGGAATAGTGACATTCGCAGTAAAGGGTCTTATTCTTTCTCACGGACTGTTGTCGATGTAGCCAAGAAGTGTCCTTACAGCCCATAGGGAAATGCTTTTTTCTAATTTAGGGAGAAGTGATATGGTGACACAAATCTCTAGGATATCGTGTAAGCTTGAATTTACTATTGAAAAAGTAACAAGAAAAATTATCAGGGCAATTGCTGGAAAAGCCAGAGATAAGTGACTGGAATAGATGGTTGCCTGAAATACATCAGTGTGGTGCCTCAAATGTTTTCTGGAAAGAGTTGTGGCTCCTGAAAAAGCACAGTGCTGCCTAAATGATCGCTGGAAGTAAGAATGGTACTTCCTAGAATGATCAATCAGAAAGAGATGAGTAATAAAATCACCAAAGATATATTCACTTAGGTTTATACAAATTTCCTAGAAGCATAATACACCCAATAAGTAGGAGAGAAGATGAAAAGAAATTCTTGTTGGCACTGGTTGGTAATATCAAGAGGGCTGCTTGTATGAGGGAAGTTCTTTTGTTTCTATGGTTCCCTATATTTATCATATAATCACTAAGAATATTTTCCGATTATTTTCCATATAAATCTTAATGATTCTCTTAACTTTCATCTATAATATAATCACTAAAAATATTCTTCTACCATTTAATTATTCTGTTAACTTTGAACAACTTTTTTACTTATTATAGTGGTGTCTGGATCAATTTGCTCGCACCTTGACTATCTCACCGAAAAGCTTGCTGCAGCCTACCTTACAGATGTCCAGGAATTAGTTCACCATGGTTGAGTAGATATGCGCATATTATGTGTTATAGAAGGCCTTGAACCTGAGATTTTAGGTTAATTCTATGCCTCAATTACTCAACAAGTCCCTTGGTATTTTCTAGATTATGTCCAACGACATTAAGGGGCTATGATAGAAAGCTTAGCTATGCATATTTTTCTTTGACTAGTTGACTGCAAATTAACCAGTGAAACTTACCCTAACCTCAGAAGTTGGAGTTGCCAATTGATGATTCTCCTCCTTTGTTTTGTTGTATCTTTCAATCACCGACTTCATGCTGTCAAAGACTCAAAGTAAATATATTCAGAATTGTCTTTATTATCTTCTTATAGGAAATGACGCAAATAGAACAAGGCAGGTAATATCTTTTGCAGCCTCTGATTAACCTGATGACTGCAATTCTGGTATTTGATTTCTTTTTCTGTGTTTGTCAGTTGATTGAACTTGGGAGTGATAGCGCACAAAACCTTTACAAAGTGAATGGATTGGTAACGGCACCCATTAGATAGTATTTTTTTTTTAATTTGTTTCTTTTGATGAGGTTGTTTCATTGATGGAATCAAGAAGATTCAAATAATACAAAAGATAATATGTACAAAAGTGAGTTTGTTAGCTTCATTACAGGGGTCCTATACTAAAGATAGGGAGCTATGAAGCCCAAAAAAGTGTCAGGGGAATCTCCAGGGACTAGCCTTAAGGGAGTGGCTTGGATTTGGTATTTCATTGGAACATCTGTTCTTCCTTCCTGCCCAAACATATCACAGATGTATCACATTCTGAACTTTTAAATGTGAGAAGGTGCAAGAATGTTGTTGATCCTTAATTTGATACTTATTTAAGATAACATCAGTTCATTTGAATTGAACAAATGATAAGTTTGTTTATATATGTTATATTAAGTACTGACAACCAACTTATTTTTAACACCGTTAAAATTCTTGTGTTTCATTTCTTGTCATCTATTTGAAATTTTTTGACACTAAACCTGATTTTAGGAGCTTGTACATGGTCTATATTAAGAAATATTTTACCTTGCATAGGTAATTTAGAGAAAGATATGTATTCTAATTTGTCTTATTCCTCCATAACAAGATTTGCTAGATAATCTGCAAATGAAATTTCCTCTTTGTATATGTGGTGCACCTTGATTTTGAAACCTCTATGAAATTTCTTGTATTTTTCTACTATTGTACCAACTTGAACCTGTACCTCTTGCCCCTTATTCTCTTCTGTCCCTGCTGCTTGTTGCTGCCTTCTTTTGATGGCATCTCTCTTCTTTTTGCTTAGTTTTCCCTGAGATTTGTTGTTGATAGTTTGCCCTTGGTTTGTGCCCCCACTGTCTTGTATGTTTTGTTCCTATTCTCTCTAATGAACATTCTTTTTCTGAGTGTTATGAGAAGTATTAAGATTACCCTGTTGATCATTCTGTTTACTGTGTCCCTGACCAGAAACCTTTCCCTGATGGATGAGTTGATTGTGTTGGTTCTCATGTGTTTGTATTTCCTTCTTTGTCCATACCTGCAAGTACATTAGGCATAGAGGGAGGATTTGGGATATAGGGGATTGTAACACAGCATCGGTTGAAAATGTAGGCACCAGATTTGGAATTGCAGATTTAAATCTGGAGCTCAATAAATCTGCAAACTGGAATTTAAATCTGCAGTCTAGAATTGAAATCTGCAATTTGGAACTCAAAAGATTTGCAGTCTGCATTCTGGAACTGCTGTGCAATCTGGAATCTGGAACTTCTTGCCTCTTCTATAACTGTTGCAATCTGATTTGTCGTAAATTCTAAATGTGTAGGGAAATGGAGGTGATCAAATTTGAAGGATTGCTACAAGTCAATTTGATCTCATTGAAGTGGATGATGAAGAGTTTTTGAACTGTTGTAAAAGTTTGAATACATTATGTTTGATTTTGTGAAATATATTGAACTATTGTAAGAGTACTTTTTGAGCAATTGTGTACACATATTTAGAATATTGTTTTATAAGTATGTGTAAGTACACAAGACGTACTATATTTTTAAGTTTATTGCAAATCTATATATTTGAATTACTTATTAGCCAATTTAATGCTTGAGATTATTTATTGCAAAACAATATTGGTGTTTTTTAATTAGAAATTGTGGCATATAAATATTTTATAGCCAAAATGATATTACCACACTTAAAAGTGTAACCATAGGACTATAAATTGTGGTATGCACATGGGCAAGGACTACACTTCAATGTGTTGTCATACATTAGATAGAAAAGGCAACACTTTAAAATTGTGGGCAAAAGGAAACAAAGGCCACGCTTGAAAGTTTAGTTGTATGAGATAGAAATGTTGCTATATGAGGTACTAGAAAGCGTAGCTGCCTAAACTCTAAGGTTACGCTTTTTTTGGGCACCCCTGGAAAAATGTTGCTTAAAATCAAAAAGTGTGGCCTTTTATCAAAGGCCACACTTTTTCATAGTTTAGGCCACACTTTTCTAGGGTGATTGTAGACATAAAATGTTGTGTGTTCCCACCATTAACTTCAGGCTAAAACCCTTCCCCAACGATAATTAACAAGGATTCTAAGTTCTAAGAATCAAAATACGGATTAGGGGAGTAATTAACTTACCTTTAGCGCGAGAATTCGTGGGAATTTGATAAGAAACTGCCATGGGTCATCCCTTAGCTCTTAAGAACGAAGTTTTGTAGAAAATAACGTTTTTGAGGTTTTTCTCAGGTTTAAGTCGCAACTGTCCCGCCACAGCGGCCCCTCCCTAACGGAATTAACCCCGCCCCGACGGCTTGCACTGAGAAAAAAACTCGGAATTTGAGTTCCAAGCTCCCATTTCGCAACACACCTTCAACCCTTGAGGTTCTGAAACTACCCTTTCACGCCAAGATCATTTTTGGGAGTTCTACTCGCCCGAATTCGATTCCATAAAGTCGTACAGACTCCTTAACGTCTTGGCTATCCACTCACGTGATCAAACTCATAATTAAATCCCCCATCCATTACCGGATTTCCCTAGACGTCACCTGAATCAGATTTCGTCCAAGTGTGGCCTAGGAGAGAAATTTCCAAGTTACTACTCAGAAGTTTTCTAGCCCAAATTCTTTTCCCATTGGCTTTTCCATAACGACGGAAATAGGTCGTTACAATTTATTATATAATTTCATCACCATTCAAAGGAAAAATTACACAGTAATTTTTTTCCTTTTGCATATAATGCTAGTTTGACTTTGTTAAGTTTATTTATGTTTTCTATATGAGCAATTCATTACATTTAAAATATTATTTTTGCAAGATTTGTTTTAATTTATTATATAATTCCCATCACCAGTCAAAGGCTAAATTACTTAATACTAATGTTTCTCTCTTTTTTGACTTTGTTAAGTTTATTTATGTTCACTATAGGAGTAAGTTATTACATTGAAAATCTTAATTTTACAAGATATGTTATTTATTATATAACTAGGTAAATTAACCGTGCTTCGCATGTGATTGAACTATTTTATTAAGTTTACATATGATCATTCCATAATAACTATATTTTCGATACATACACTACATTGTCAAGAACATTTTATCTTAAGAAAAAGTGTAGAGAGATTTTTGAAATCATAAAGTGCTATATTTTTTAATTTTCATTTTTGTTGCACAAAAATTATGAATCATAGAGAGATTTTAAGTATAATTAAGAAGTCTAATAAAATATCCATGGAAATTGTTGATCAGAAGTAATGAATTTTTCTAAATCTCAGCAAGTTATAAAGAACAACATCAGATGTTAAAAAAGAGACAAAAAAGCCTCGAACAACAACACTCCCCAGCAATGTGGAACATCACGCCCATACAAGAACATAATTAACTAAATTCTAATGGAGGACCTTCGGCTCCTTTTTTATGAACCTCCATCAATCTCTTTTTTATTAAAGTATGTCGTACCATTTATATGTCAAAAATAACCCTAAAATTTTTAATATCCTAAAGGCCTTTCCTATTGTCGCAGAATAGTCATTACTATTGCTTAGGTTTCATATCATCAGCCCCAACTTATTTGGAATTGTTACTTTCCTAACAATCAAGAAGAAAATGACATGTTGCTTAACATATTTTAAAAAAAGATAGTCTGTCAGGTTGTGTCAAAGTTTACAGTTCACAAATTTAATTGAAAGAAGATAAAAGAAAGAGTTATCACTACATCAAAAATGATTTTTAACTATAATTAGTAGCTTAATTGCCACTAAATGTGTATTTTCAGAGTCAATTAGTACTCTCTATAAATTCTAAAAGTCTATAGTGACATTAAATCTAATGAGAATTAATTAATGTGGGCAAAGGCGCTAAAACTTTTCGTAAATAAGCATATTTACTGTCGATAATTTTTTTTTTTGTTATAGTGTATTTTGGGCATCTGTTAATTTCAAGAAATGTTGATTTCTTATTATGCTCAATTAGAAGAGAGGAAGAAATATGGTAAATAAGTCAACTTACGATAAAAGAAGTGGACTAATTATCTCTATACTATTTTTTAGGAAGAGTCCAATGGTATACAAAATGATTATACCTAAGATAAAACAATAAATATTATATACTAAGTGTGGAAAGAAAGAGAGCAATCTGTTTGGTTCTTTTAACAAACTTCACCACTGATTCCGTATTAGTTATCACATATTTATTGTTTTGTGCTATCAAATATAGCACAATCCATAAGCAAGTTTACCAAAAAGTATATGAAGAAGCATGTCGAAAGGCACAAAAGAGAAGACAAATTTTCAATTATTCTTGCTGGATTGTTTAGCAGAGTTCAATAAAGTCACCAAAATAGAAAAAATAAATTGCAATAGTTACATGAATCAATAAGACTTACAGTTAAAAATAAACTTCATTAAATAGGAGGAAGAAAACTTTGAGGAATGAAACTCACTTCATAAGAAGCTTACTTAATATATTTGAATTTGACTCCCCTATAGCGGGAAAAAGCCTACAAATAATAATGGTAGAAATAAAAGTTTTGTTTTCTAAAGAATCAAATGTTCTGAATATAACCATTCAAAGAGTATTCTGAGTTGTAGACTGAGAGGCGCAAAAGTAGTAATGTTTCATTGCAATTGAAATAATTTTTTTTCTATTCTTTCTTCTTTTGGTGCCTTGGAATTAAGTGTTGTATTTTAAATGGTGTGAATGAAAAATGTAGAGTTGTGACTTTTCTGTAAGGTTATGACTAGTGCCGGCAAAATGAACTCATATTTTGGTAACCCGCCCAATCCACCCATATTTTAATGGGTTGGGTGAGTGATTTTTCATATGAGTAAAATATGGGTAAACTATGGATTAGTAAAATGGGTTAAGCTTCCAAATTTTATTCACTCAAAATTCATGATATCACTAAAATTATTGTAACTTCTCTTCCTTTTTATATATTCTATAAAATTAATTATTCTTCTCTATAATTGAAATTTGAAAAGATGAAATCTTTGGCCCTCCAAAAAATATATATTTTAAATGTACATTTTTTTGTTAGTTATAATTATATTTTTTTATTTATTTAATTTTATCTTGGATAATAAATAATAGTGTAAAATAAGAAAATCATGTATTAGTATTGACATTGCTTAAAGTGCATTAAGAGCCTGTTTGGATGGGCTTTTAAGCTGGTCAAATTGGCTTAAAAGCCAGTTTTTGACTTATTAGAGTGTTTGGCAATTATCAAAGTGACTTATTTTAAGTCAAAAATGACTTATTTTAAGCCAAAAGCTAAAAGCTAGGTGAGGGGAGCTTTTTTTTTTTTAACTTAAAAGCCCTTTTATGTTGACCAAGTATATTACTTTTTTGCCCTTAATTCTTTTATACAATTCCCAAATTGCCCATATTGAATTAACCCTAACATATTATTATTATTATTATTATTATTATTATTATTATTATATTATTATTATTATTATTATTATATTATTATTATTATTATTATATTATTATTATTATTATTATTATTACTATTACTATTACTATTACTATTATTATTATTATT
>JAJOOO010001113.1:0-30387 GCA_029582685.1 Solanum piurae | reverse complement strand
CAACAGTTTGCTATGAGGTACAATTAAATCAAACTATATTTATAGCATTTAATTTGAATTAATAGTTTGTTATTATATACAATTTTCCCTTTTATATTTAGTTCCTAATTACACTTATCATTAATTATAGTCATTTTTCTATTACATTTTCCAAAACATTGTATTTATCATATTTAAAGGAGAATATAGTAAAATTACTTGTCTATTTATAAGTTCTTAAAAAGTGTGTGAAGTCAATAATTGACAAATATTGTTGGATAGAGGGAGTATATTGTTGCCTGCTCTTCATCGAGGAGTAATAGACTGTAATTGAAGTTTCACTTGTTAAAAAGTATAATACTCCCTCCTATTTCTATTTATATGTCGTTTTTATTAAAAAATAGATGTTTTAATATTTGTCATTTCACAAAATCAATGCATAAATGACATTATTCTTTTTATTTTACCCATGAGAGTTATTTATCTTGAAAATATACATTTGACCAATATAAAAAAAATTAAGTAAATATATTATGTTCATTGGTCAAATTAATTAATCAGAATAAATTTATTCATGTTTATTGATTGAAAACTTGATTTCAAGAGAATACTAGACATGTATATAATAGTAAACTTATTTAATTTCTTAAAGAACGTAAAATCAAAAATTATACTCCCTCCATTCCTCATTAAGTTAATTTTTGAAGTGTTTCACACCATTTAAGAAAAGTAGATTAAGACATAAATTGAATCTAGTTTTCCATTTTTACTCTTATTAATTATTGTCATATTTATGATTAAAATAACTAAATATTAATTAATCACTAATTCCAATACTAACTAATGAATGGGTAAAATTGGAAGAACACTCTAAAAATAGTCTTGAAAACTGAACAATTTAGTTAATTTGAAAAATAAAAAATGCCTTAAAAATTAACTTAATATGGAATGGAGGGAGTAACAATTAAATAAGAACGGAGAGAGTACTTCCTTCCCAATTTTTATGGTAACACATTAATTTTTCTTCCCATATACTCTATTCATGTGGGAAAAAGTAAATATACCAAACATTAATTTTCCTTTCCATATATTCATGTGGGAAAAAGTAAATACACCAAATGTTAATTCTCTTTCTCATATATCTAGGACTAGGAGTTTACATAAAAATTTCTAATACCTCTTTATCATATACTTTGTTCAACAATAGTTGTCTATTATACTATTGTGAGATATCCAACAATATTTATTCACTTTATGAAATTAATGAATAATTTTACACTTAGTTTTTAATTTACCCTTATCATTAATTATAGTCATTTTCCTATTACATTTTCCAAGACATTGCATTTATTATATTAAATGGGTAATATAGTAGAATTACTCTTCTATTTATAGTTTCTTAAAAAGTGTAAAAAATCAATAATAAACAAGTATTGTTAGACAAGGAGAGTACTTAGGACTTCTACTTTAAACTTTTTCAAGTTTAAAAGTCTCGTGTCTATTATGAACATAATCAAATAATAATTTGAGAAATAATAGTAAATGATAGCTTTCTATTATAGAGTATTTTAATAAAGGTTAAAAAGTCCATTTAACATTTTAAAGAGTTTTCATGCTTTAAAAAAATATAGATTAGTTAAATGTATATGTTTCTGTGTGCGCGTCACGTTAATTAATAATGAATGTATATAAAAAAAAGTTGTCATGTGTATGCTATAATTTAAGTACAATTTTTTTTTTAAATATCGTAAACTTCTTAAGATAAAAATGTACTTATAAGGAACATGATAACTCATCGTTACACTAACAATTAAGGAGTAAAACTAAATATAGTGTTATTGATATTCAAAAGTCAAAATTTTATTGATAATACACGAAAACACATTTTAAATTGTAGGTAAATGAAAAACAAACTACATTATGTATGAACATATAATAATATAACACAATTAATTGTGATATTAAAAGTAACATTGACAATCTAAAGTTGCGATGAAAGAAGAAACTTCCCATTACCTGTAATATACATAAATTGATATATTTGTCTTTGATTTAACTCTTTCACAATTTTAACTTCCGTATATAATAATGTCACATAAATAATAAAGAATAACTTTTTGGAAGCAATTAAAAACTAAAAACGAAAGAATATAAAAAATATATAATTATTTTGCTACCCTTTTTTTGAACTTTATCTAATAACAAATAACTTAAGATATACACTAGTTTTAAAACACGCACGTGATTATTAATTCATAAAATATATGTTATAATAAATAGTATTGCTTATTTAAGCGAAGATTTGAATAATAAGATTTGCGCAAAATAATATTGCAGATTTTTTTGTGAATGTTCAATGTGGATCATTATATATATCTCTTATTCACGCGAACCTATGAAGATGGTCAATGAATTTTTTTATTAGTTAAATGTATATATTTATTTTAATTTGTTGAGGTTCAATCATGTAATTGGCCGTATCTCAATAATATTACGTTATAGACGATATTTATTGTGTATTTTTCTTGTCATCTAACAAGATGTGTTTGCACGTGTATTTCACGTTAAACTATTGAGATTTCATATGAACATGTGAAGAGAACAACTACATTTTATTTTTTAGAACTAATTTTTGTATATTAATTTTTAATTTATAAGTTATAACATAATAAATGACGTTCTTGTTGTTGGCTCTCATATTTGACTTCTCAATTGATTGTGTAAATAAATCAAAGCTAGTTATCCGACTGTCCATAGATAACTGAGAAGAGTTTCCTTTTTTTTTACCGGAAAACTAAAAACTGAATTAAAGAATATATTCTATATGTGAAATCATATATATAATCACTTGTTTATCTTACACCCAACAAAGATGTAGTTCATATACTTGTAAACAATTTTCAAGAAAAAATGAAAGATAGAAATAATTAATGTAATAACTATGAGAATTCATAATCTTATAACTAATGAATGTTAAAGAGTGTGAATAACAATTGCAATAATTAGTAGTAATAACTAAGAGAATTTGTAATGTTATAACTAAAGAATTAATGTGCAATAGTTGTATTTCTAATAAATTTTATACTAACATAAATAAACAGGACTTTTAATTAATGTCGCTATATTTTTATATAGTTATTAGATTTTAATTTAGTGTAGGGACAAAATGAAAATGTTTATTCCATATTATTGAAAATAAAAATTATTTTGTAAATAATAATTTTTAAATGATTCATATATATTCACATTTGTTGTGAGTTTTTTTTTTTTTTAAAAAAGAACTCGAAACAATTTAAATAATATATTTTGAAGTTAGAAGATCTTGTTAACTTGATAATACACTTGTGACATACATAATGTTGTACTTATTAAGAAATAGTAAATAAGTAAAACAAAAAGGCAATGTTGATATAGTAATAATAACTATTTTGAAGCAAACTTCCTAACTTTCTAAATCACATAAGTAACATTGATAAATAAAGTCATTCTTTTGTCTTGAGCATGGAAAAAAACAAATTGTGACAATTCTCTAACTCTTGAGAAGTTTAATAATTTTGGAAAAAGATGTTCAGAAGCATATATTTACATCACATGAGAAAATAAAATAAAATTTAGACTACATCATGTTAACTTCATATATTGGAACATTACATACTAATGTATATATTATGCAAATTGATGGCCTTTCGGTAGTGCCAATCGAGAAGTTCATCAGTCAACATCTCTGAGGAAAAAAAACAAAAACAAGGCAGTTCACTCAAACATCAAAGATCACTATCAAAAGGAAAAGTAAAGACAACCACATTTTGACAATAATAATGACGATGTGTTCCTTCACAAACTGTTTAAAAAGAAGAGAAAAAGTGAAGGTACAAAATGCAACGTAGAGACACCAGAGAAATATTGAGTGAAGGGAAGGGACATATACATTTCCCGTAATCTTCAAGATAAAATTTCTCCTCTTTTTGCTTAATTCTTCTATTGTTGGTAAAACATTGAAGCATATCATCAAAGGGGAGTTAACACCACAACTACGCACTTAGCAAGTTACAAATGGACCACTATTAGCAACTGATTTAATTTTGATATGATAAAATTATTACAGAAAAGGCAGCACCAGGCTGTCATACAACTAATGGCACAAGTAATACAACCGACAAAAATGTACATTTTCTGTTTTCACCAAAAAAAATAATTTCTTTCCACTCACAAACTCGGCAGTAATCAACATATACTAAGAGCAAAGGCATCACTTACAATCTTATTCGAACTCACTCAATGATAATAAATCACACGAAATCTTTTAAAATGCAAGAAGAAGAAGAGTAGAAGATTAAAAAAAAATGTGGTTGAAAAAAATGAGAAGAAGCCCCTCTATTTATAATCAACAAGGGTGATATGAACAAGTATTTTTTATGTCTTATCAGAAAAGGCATGACCTTTTGAGAAGTCACAACTCTTTGGAAAAGTCACAACTTATTGAAAAAGTTACAATTCTTTGGAAAAGTCACAACTCATCGAAAAATCATAACCCTTCGAAAAAAAATCACAACTTATTAGAAAAGTCACAACTCATCGAAAAAATCACAACCCAAGTTAGGGATATTATAGTAATTTAACATTCAAGTTAGGAGTTCATGCTTTTAAGGTAATATATATATATATATATAATACATATTGATGAGAGAAAATATTCCTAATCATATATTTATATATATATAAAAGAGAACCTTAGGCCCGCCTACGTGGCGCCACCACAAACCAGAATTCTCTTTTACTTTATTTATTTACAAAATTAGCCTTCCCCTTTCATGAAAAGTTGTGACATTTATGAAAAATTGCGACTTTAATGAGAGTTTGTGACATTTATGAAAAATTGCGACTTTAATGAGAGTTTATGACTTTTATAAAAAGTTGCGACTTTGCCCCCAAGGCCTAGCTCAAGTGGCAAAAGGTGGAGGATTTGTGGCTTAGGTCGTAGGTTCAAGCCCACATCATGCAAAAGCGAAGCCTAGTATTTAAGTGGAGAAGGGTAGAGGGGCGGACCCATTATCCACCGAGTTTAGAAGGTTGTGATTGGTCCAAAGGGCGGGTCACAAACGGATTTCTCCGTTATCAAAAAAATAAAAAATAAAAAATTGTGACTTTAATGAAGAGTTGCGTCTTTAATGAAAAGTTGTGATTTTTATGAAAGGTTGTGACTTTTCCGAAGGGTAGCAACTTTTTCAAATAGTTATAACCTTTCCGATAAGGCACAATAAACATGTGTTCACACTACCCTTTGTTGTCTATAAATAGAGGGATTTCCTCTTATTTTATTTTAAAACAACGAAAATTCTAAACCTCCTTTTCTTCTTCTTCTTCACAAATATTTTTTCTTCCCAATTAAATATTTGTGTACTTTGCTACTGTTGAGTGACTCACTGACACCATTGCTTATGTTATAGATCTCGGTATGTATTTTTACAGTCATTAACTTATGCTTATGTTATTAAGGATAAATGATAAGATGTAATAATTTTCATTTTCTTTTACATTATTAATGTTTGTTACTACGTAATCTTGTATGTAAGATAATATAGTGTTTTAGTTTTAATGAGTAATAGATTTTAAGTATTATTTTATAAATTTTGCGATATTAAATTCCCGCGCGAAGCACGGGTAATTTTACTAGTATTTCTTATAATTTGTTTTCTTTTTATCATATATTTTAGATTTCTTAATTTTTAAAATATATTTTTCTTCATACCATATGTTTTAGACTTTTAATTTTTAAATATTATAAAGATAGTTAAATAATAATTTAAAAAAATAATAAATGATAATTTTGTATATCTAATATTTTCTTTAAGAGAGAAAAACCAAAACAACGAAAAGGAAAAGACAAGGTTATTACTCTTTGCTTTTAACCAGCAAAGTGGGAGTTGCGGCGTCAAACGGCCCAAAGAATTGGGTGACTTCTTTTTCCACTTTACGGATTGGCCATATACACACAATTTTACACTACAAACAATTGTCTCTTCTATTTTTTTTCTTATTAACAAAATCTTTTCTCCCTCTTTGTCCCCAAAAGGAGCTAACTTTCCATTTTCGAAGGCTGTGGGAGAGCAAACATCTGCATCTGCATCTCAATCAATTTACAGCAACAATCGGAAAACCCTTTTAGCTCATTGGCTCTGCTGGGAATAATCTTGCCCTATTTTTTCACCAGGTCAATCATAAAAACTATGTCTTTTTTCCTTTTTCACTTTGCTAACATTGGGTCTTTCAATTCATGCTTATTTTCTTTAATGGTGGGAAAAAAATTAAACTTGGGGAAGAAGAAAAGAGATTTTCTTACTTGAAAAGTTATTAGGAAAACCCCACTTGACTGGGTTTTGAGTTTTAGGTAGATTTATTATTTGTGTTTAGAGGATTCTTGATGTTATATATCACTAGGCATGCATGTCATGTATAGTCTAGTTACGGAATGGCATGTTAGTTTATGAATAAGTGTGAGATTTGGAGAATCTATAGAGAAACCTAACTTGCCTTAAACGACAAATTATTGATCATGAATTCATAATTGGAATGAAATGGGTCGACTAGTGGCAGAGCTAGGGATTTTCATTAAGGGGATCCTAAAATATGAATAAGTAAAGTCAGGGGGATTCAATGTCTACTATATATGACATAAAGTTAATTTTTACCTTATATAGACAATGTACTTTTTCAGCACAGGGGATTCGGATAAACCCCTTCTGCCCCTAGCTCTGCCCGTGCATATATAGTCAATCAATCTGCATGGGATAAGGACATTGATCATTTATCAATTGGTCATTTGATTGATTGCATAACTTATGTTGTTGCTGTAGTTGAATTGCTATCTTTTCTCTTGTGTCCTCCTCATCTTGTCATTCACTTGTGATACCTCACTTTTTTGAGGGATTCTTTTATAGCTTATGGTATTTGTAGTATTAATTTATTGAGTTTAAACCGGGACTTGAAATATTTCTAGAAAATATCAAGCAGTTTCTTGATGTGTTACATTTTCAAAAGATGATTCTTCGTGGTTTAGTAATTAAAAAAAGAATTTAATTTCTCTCCATAAAACTTTGTTGAGTTTATTAAATGCGTAATATGTTAATGTTTGCAAATCTTTTGGCTGATAATGGTTATGGAAAATAAGTAAATAACCCTAGATTATGATCCCAAGGCGGACGCAGTGAGGGGATTTGTAGTGGTACTGATATCCTTTGTCCAGTACTTATATGAAATGTATGAAAAGGAGAAAAAGGAAGGACGTAAAATAAAATGCCATGTCTGATTGCTATCCCATTCCTTCCTCTTGGGTAATTTTTATATTGTAAAACATTTTACCAAAATAGTCTTCTGTCCTGCTTTGTTCAGTCCAATAAAGGTGTCAGAGCAAACTCTAATTGTTGTTTGGCTCCCAATAGTCTGTACCATTTGAAGTTTAAACAAGAACACTGCTAACAATCTTATTTTGACAGCAAAGTAGTTTAATAATTACCTCAACTAGCCTATACCTTTTGGTGGAGCCAAAGTGTGTGACAAGCACATTCAACCTTGCCATATTATCCCAGGGAAGAGATCAGGTTCTTGCACAAAGTATTAACGACACTAAGCAAAAGGAAACTTACAATTTTAATAATGTCCTCCAGAATTAGTAGTGATCAAATGTATGGGAACAATAGTTGCACATATTACAGTTACTCTCTATGTTCACTTTTACTTCTCCATAATGGACTTTGCACTCCCCTTAAGAAATAATAAATGAAGTGCACATTTATCATAATACCCAAATTAAGTCTCAATGGACTTAGGAAATAATTTGGGGAAGAGTAGTTAATGTTAAGGGTAAAATAGAAAAAAATACCGTTCTCTTGAAATAACCTTGCATTTTTGCCTCCATTAAGAATTGAACTTGAGACCTTATGGTTCTCAACTCAGTTCATTGACCACTAAATCATACCTTGGCTGCTTTAGAGTCTAGTGAGTCAATTTATTCATGAGCTACAGTAGGTTAAGTAACTGGATTTGTGCGAAACCACCATTAGATGATAAACAATAAAGTCAAAAGGAAAAATAAGAGGGAAAAGTTATAAAAAGACTAGTAGAAAGTACATATCTCATCATATTTTTGCACTTCAACTATGGCGGATCAATATTTTGTTTTTATATTGGTACTTTAACTATGGTGGATCATTGAGCTCAAATTATCAGAAAATGATTAGGTTGTCCGTATCAGCATGTGGTGCTTTTCGAACGAAGTGTCTGTAATAAGCTATATTACAAGCTCATGTTTCTACGATCTTAATCTGTATTTATTTGAATGATGCTATAAATCTTCATCAAAGTGCTTATTTTTTATAATTGAACAAAAGCGAGTCATCAATTGTTCTGTTTTTGTTGTGATCTATTTCTACCAAGTTACTGACTTCTTCTGTAAGAAGTCTTCAGGGGGGCTAAGGATGTAATAGAAGTGGTTAATCTCGAGGATATAGTGGGTATGAGTAGAGGTAGAGGTAGACAAAAAAGTACTGGGGATAGGTGATTAGACAAAACATGATACAACTTCTGCTTACCGAGGGCATGACCTTAGATAGGAGAGCGTGGAGGTCGCGGATTAGGGTAGAAGGTTAGTAGGTAGTAGAGTATTGTCTGTCGTAATTCTAGCCTTTCTTGTAGTGTATCGCTTTTGGTTTCTATCATCATTTGTGTTTATTGTGTTTCGGTTATCACACTATTTTGTTGTTGTTACTGTGTTCCCTTGACTAATAGCTATATTTTCTTCACTGTCGTTTTTATTTTCCCTTTCATACCTACTTTGATTTGCTGTACTCAAGCCAAGGGTCCTCCAGAAACAACCTCTCTACCTCCACAAGGTAAAGGTAAGGTCTGTGTATACTCTACCCTTCCCAAACCACACTTGTGGGATTTCACTGGGTATGTTGTTGTAATCTCAAAACACTGAGTTGTTGTATGCATGTTCACAATTACGCTCTAATTGATGTCAAAATTGATTTTTTGTCTCCAACAAATTTTATGTCCGACTATGGCGAGGACGCGAGGGCATGCTCAGTGACCTGCTATTATGTGCCTACAATGTTAATAGCTTTTCTTGTTAAGCACATTTTCTTCAATTTCTACCTGCATTAGTCTCATTTTTCCTTATGATACCAATTGTGGTGGTGATTTATGGAGGTTTCCTGAAAGGGGATCTGAAATTCCACCTTGGTATTTGTACAAGGTTGATACTGAAATGCATGAACGACCATCAACTAAGTATAAATGTACACGTGCACTTCCCTAAATCAGAATTGCAGAACTTCTAAGTCCTCTTTTAAGGTTGGAAGTGAGGGGTGCTTACCATCCTAGCAACTCCCTCTTGTCATATTGCATGTTATTCTAGATTTTTTTTTCACTTTTTGTGTACAATGTGGATTGAATTTTAGAGTAATTTTTTCCATTGGAGAGTGGACCAGTTATCTATTTCCTTATTTGGTTGGTGAGAAATTGTGTTACCGAGGATTGTCCATAATTAGGATGATGCAGACATACATGTTCTTGAGTGACTACTGCACTGAGAGAAACATGGAGAGCCTTCCTCCCTCTTAACCAAGAAAGAGTTCTTATGTGGTTAGAAATTGCCAAGCTAATGTCCCAGGGCTTTGGTGCAGTGGTTAAAGCGCAACTTGTAATGTATCGGTTAGGCACACATCCATAGGTTTGAACTCCATTGTAGACAAAACCTAGTAATTAAGTGGAAAATGATAGAGGGGTGGACCCATTATCAGTTTATCACTGAGTTTTGAACCGTGCATCAGTGACCCTTAGGAATTTTTTGGTTATCGGAACAAAGAAGAACTAAGCTATTCCTCTGCAATTTGGAACTACACATGTTAAACTATTATACTCCCTCCGTTTAAAAAAGAATGGCCTAATTTGACTTGGAACGGAGTTTAAGAAAAGAAAGAAGACTTTTTAATCTTGTGGTTCTAAATTAAAGTTATGTCAAATGTACCAAAATGCCCTTTAATCTTGTGGCCTTAAACATGCCACGTGGAAAGTTAAAGTTAAATTGTTGCCAAAAAAGGATTGGGGTCATTCTTTTTGAAACATACTAAAAAGGAAACTGGGATATTCTTTTTGAAACAGAGGGAGGATTAATCAAAATGAAAATGCACTAGTACCTGTTAAGGAAATATCATGCATAGTTCTAAAATATTTTCCTGTTAATTTGATGTAACATGCTTTGTGCACCTCTTCTCGTTCCTTCTCCCTCCCCCTTTTTTTGCATTCGTTGAATGATAAAATGTTTGAACTCATGCATTAACTTGTTGGCGACATACTTTCCTACTTAGGGTTGTTGGTTGAAGTCTCATACAAATCCTAAAGTTCTTGCAGGTTGACTTTTTTCTAGGGCAAAGGGTCAAATTTACCCCTCTACTTTATTATATTGTTCAACTTTATCCTCCGTTATACTATCTGGCCAGTATTACCTTCGCTTTTATGAAGCTTATCAGATGTACCCCCAAACTAACGATTTCCCCTATCTGACCAAAATCACCCAGTTTGACCCACCAGACCGACACCAAATCACAGAGAGGATTTTGGATAGATAGCACACAATAGAGGGGAGGTTTTCATTTTTCCTTCTTATCAAGGATTAGATCCAAGCATTTAGAGAACATTCACTGGATAGAAGGAGATGATGCTCAGATACACGGAGGGTGAGGTCACTGGGAAAGCAGATTTTTGGTAAAAAATGGAGCACCACCTTCAGTCGCCCTCGCCTCACCGTACACCACTCTGCCACCAAACACCACCGTGAATCACCACCCTAACACCATCATGTGAATGCCCTTTCTTCCATATATCACATTCCTGTACAGATCCATGAACCACCCGCAACTCAGTCATGAAGCCCATTACCTCTGGAAAAAATATCGCCAGCTAACTCCATTGCCACTGGCTTCAACCCAGAACAGAGAGCCCCTCCCCCATTTCCAAGCCACTAGAATACCTGTTCTTGCAGTAGAAACAAAAGCTGATTGAGTGTCATAGATTGTTGAGGTTCATTTGGTCACCAAATCACAGAGAGGATTCAGGACAGTGGGCTATAATTCACATCTATTGAGGAAGTAAGATTGCAGCAGGAATTTCATAGTAAAAGATGCAACTGTAATTCAAAACCAAGAAGATCAACTTAGGAAGCTTTTCCTCTTTAAATGCAGAGAATTGAAGCAAATTAAATTCAAAAGCACATTTATTCTAATTTGACTAACTTGGTTCATTTTTTGGTTGTGATTTTGGTGTAGTTTTGGTTGAGATTTGTTCAGTTTTTTAGCCTTGGTCCAATTTAGGGACTGTTTGGTCCAATTCTGGGACTGATTTGTTTCAGACTTTCAGTTTTTGTTGTGATTTGATGTGGGTCTGGTGGGCTGTGGGTCGCGGATTTAATTGGGTAATTTGGCCAGATTGGAAGAAATTGTTAATTTGGGGGTGGGGGTGTTAAATCTGATAAGTTCCATAACTTCGAGGGTAATATTAGCAAGATAGTATAACGGAGGATAGAGTTGAACAGTATAATAAAGTAGAGGGGTAAATTTTACCCTTTTCCCTTTTTTCTATACCCCTGAAATAGGTTTGAAATAGTTAAAGAGTTTTACTAGTTTCTTTTCCCCAATTCTGACTTCACCATTTTTACTTACTGCTAGTGTGCACACATGTGTTAATTTTGTTGTGTGATACTTGTAATTAGCCACTTAACTTATGTCCTATAACTTCCATGCAGCTGTAACGGGAAGCTGAAATGAAAGAGGGGGGGGGGGGCTTTCTTGTTATTGTTGTCACATATTTTTGTTGCATTACAATAACATGTTTGGAAGAATCATATCTAAGTTCTTTGACCTTGTGTAGTGACCTTTGTGCGCGCTTGTTCATGGTGGTTAGAATATGTTTCATGAAGTGTTAATGAATTATGAGAACTTCTGCATTTACTTCCTAGCAAATGATTGAGTATGCTTTCTAATTTCAGTTTTTGAGAATGTAGATTCATGGATCTTGCTCTTTGAAGAGGAATACTCAGTGTGGGGAGTTTATTTGCTAACAAAGGATGGATTCAGGGAAGTGTACATCTAGAAATGGTGCTTCATCATCAAATATGGCACATACAAGCTTCCTGAATAGGGTATACACAAAATCTCTCTTCGAAGAAGAAGAGAGATTTGCTGAACATGCCACAATAAAGGATGTAAATATTGACCTCAGAGAAGTTTATTTTCTGATTATGCATTTTTTGTCATCTGGGCCGTGCCGAAAAACGTTTGGAATATTCTGTGATGAACTTTTGGAACATGAGCTTCTGCCTAGGAGATATCATGCTTGGTATTCAAGAAAAGATGTACTCAGTGGAGATGATGACGACGATGACATTTCTTTCCCTCTAAATTATGATGATCTGATGCTAAGGTGTGCCTTGTAAACATATTTTATGTTTTTCTTCTTGTTGAAATTAGATATGTCTGCTGCACTTTTGTGTGCTGGTGTTTGCTTTGAGCTCCAGTCTCATCAGTGATGAGACTGAAACTCATCACTGTCATATCTTTCATCTGAGACAACTTAGAATAGATCAGGTCCAAACATGTTGTATTGAGCAAGCTTTGTATACCTTCTTTGGGGGCTCTTTCGATCCACAGAATAATAGATATGGGAAACCTGTGTCCTCTCTGCCCCACTTTATGTGAAGTTGTTCCGCTTTAAGTTTTAGATTGATTCAGTTGTGAAATAAGACGACATGTGATCTAGGAAATAGTTGCTTCAAAGAGAAATCTCCCTGGATACATCTATTCAATTCTTTTATGAATTTATGTAAATATATGATAATTTAATTCTGGTAAAGAATGTCAAGCTATTCTGATCGAGTCCTATAGATTTTAAACTTTCTTTTAAAAACTCAATTATGAGTTCTTTGTTATAACCAAAAAATCAATTATTAGTCACTTTTCTATTATACTATATAATGCCTTCTCACTAGAACCTTTTGCTTATTTATAATTAAATTATTTATATTTAATGATGCTTTCAAAATGGTTGCTGGGCTCCTGGGAAAGTTGACCTGGTTAACATGCCACGATATCCATCTGTTTCTGCTTAAATAGTTAATTGATATTCTTGATTCCTTGTGTTGTTTAAACCTTTAGTTTGCTGATGATAGGTATCCTCATGTTGAAAAAGATCACTTAGTAAAGTTGCTTAAACAACTGCTGCTGAATTCGGGTCCTCCTTTGCAATGTGGTGGGGGAGATGCCCCTGGTGCTGCTGATGTCCCCACGCTACTTGGATCTGGGCCTTTTTCTCTTTTGACTTGTAAGTAGTCTTATGAGGTCTAAGATCTAATATATATTCTCTTGGAAATTGACCTCGCATGTCTCAATTTCTCTTTTTCCTTTTTTGTTTTTTTGGTTTAAACCGACTCCTTTTGTCCTTGATTAATTTTCCTACTCTCTGTTCTGGCTTGTGCACTACTATAGCTTTGGTACTCGTTTTGGCCAAAAGTTACATAAACCTTTTCCCTGTACTACTCAACATTTCTCCAATATCATGTCACCAGACAGTGAACTAACAGGAATCCAAGCATATTACAAGATTAACTTTATCTCTCTACTCTTAGACTGACATACACTATCACTTAAACTATATCTTTGGTGGTATTTTGGCCAAAAAAAAAAAATCACAATTTACTGAGTAGCATTTTGAGGATTGTATTGCATTTGAATTTGTGCCTTTCTTTGGCTTTATAAGGCGTCTCACTGAAAGGCGAAAACAGCTTACAGGTACTTTTTAAAAACTCTTTGGCATGTATTCTGCATCTTTGATCATGAATGATTCCTTTCGTCAGTTTGTTCAAGTGAGCAAAGTTATCCAGGAAAGCCTTCCAAACTACGAATTCTTCACAAACATCTCTTGTTTGGTCATTTGCACTGTGATCTCTTCTGCACATTGTCCCTCTCCCTTTTATGCTGTCTCTCTTAAGTAGCATGCCATATACATTCTGTTGCCACTTTAGGTTTTCTGTTTGTCTAAGTTTGAATATGTGATGAACAGGTGAGCGAAATAGAGTCAATAAGCAAGCGCAATCCCTTCCTTCATACCTCCGTTGGCCACACATGCCGGCTAATCAGGTGCATGGTCTAACTTTAAGAGAGATTGGAGGAGGTTTCCCAAAACATCATCGTGCTCCATCTATCCGTCTTGCAAGTTATGCTGTTGCAAAGCCGTCAACTATGGTCCAAAAGATGCAAAACATAAAGAAACTAAGGGGACATAGGGATGCTGTTTATTGTGGTACAACTTTAAAACTCTTATAGTATATAGGCACTTAAAAGTTCTTCTCTCAAAATGGGTTCTCGTTCAGGGCTTTCATTTATGCTCAATAAAACACACTTTTTCTGTTATACGTAATATTCCAGAAATTGAATGCCACTAATAGTTTTAAAGGCAGCTGTTTCTTTTTTCTTAAATCGTAGATACATTCAATAGCTTTTAAGGTTTATCATATTAGAGATATAAAGGGTTGTCTGTCAAGAAGACATGCGAACCTTCAGCTCAATTTCTCTGCCTATTCTCTGTTGTGTAGCAATATTTGATCGCTCAGGAAGATATGTGATTACTGGGTCTGATGATCGCCTCGTCAAGGTTTGGTCAATGGAAACTGGATTATGCCTGGCTAGTTGCCGAGGACATGAAGTAAGTTCATTGATATATGCTCCCAATAGTGTCCTCAATTTTAACTCTTCCTTATGAATAGTTACTCTTCGTTTGTACACTTATTTGCTTGTCATGCTAATAGGGTGACATCACTGATTTAGCCGTCAGTTCAAACAATGCTTTGGTGGCATCTGCATCAAATGACTACAGCATTCGAGTTGTAAGATTCTCCTACCACTTGACTACATCAAATGACTACAGATATCCTCTTGCTTTCTTTGAAGAGTAATAATTTTGGGCTTGAAGATCTCCTGTGTTGAAGAGTGAGCAGCTTATCTACTTTCTCTGTACTTCAGTGGCGCTTGCCAGACGGATTACCTATTTCAGTTTTGCGTGGTCACACTGGAGCTGTTACTGCCATCGCATTTACTCCAAAAACTAGCTCTGTGTATCAGCTTCTATCGTAAGCTACCTTTAAGCCTTGATCCTTATTGTTGCTGCTTTCTCTTTGAAGGGACATGATGCATTATTATGTGTAAGAGATTTAGCCCTATTTGATTAAGCCATACAGATTAAATGTGGCTTATGGAGTGTTCTAGAAAGGATAGATGGTTGGCATCTCCCCCGACAGGGATGGGAAACGCCTTGGGGCTTTACCTGTTACCAGACACATCCGGTTAAGGCTACCCACTTCGGTGGATCTTACATTTTTAGAAGTTACCAAAAAAACAAAAACTGTAGCTACTGGCGAATTTCAGAATTTGGAAATTAGGAGTATCTTTGTATTCTGAGACACGACTGCTGCATGGGTGATCGTGGTCTTGTATCTTTCTAGTTTTACAATTAATATTTAGTAGGTGTTTCGACATGAATATGATAGTTCATGTAGGAAAAGAAACAAGTAATAGTTGGCCTAGTCAGCTTTGAAGTTGTTTTAATGCATAGGTCATAGTTCAAGTAGGAAAAAGAATAGATGGAGATAGTCCGAGTACGAAAAGGGAACAACTGATAGTTGAGGTGTGAAACTCGCGTAATAGTGATAGATCAGGTGTGGTTTTGACAACTAACTCATAAATAAATTAATAGTGGTTACTAGCTATTCTTTATTATAATTTTACCACATGGTACAAACAATCTCTTCACATCGATCACGAGTCTTTTTTGGCAAAATTTGAAGTATGGGTCTTTATTTGCAAAATATAAGCTTATGGGTCAAGTTTTAATTTAAGAGCAATTGAAGCCTTTTAGGTGAATTTGAAATCAAAATTCAAAATGAAGTTGGAGTTTTGTTCAAATGTCATAAACAAACACAAATTTCAAATCAAAACCTTGAAATTTCAAATCCAAATTGCATGGCCAAGTGGCCCCTTAAACTTAGAAATGAACTTCATTTGATGCCTCAATCTCACCCCTTTTTGCTAGTTTTGTTTTGTGACTTTTGTCTAATGAATCCTTTTTCAATGAATGTTGTCTTTTTCCTTATGTAGTCAATTAATTAGTGACAATACATCTGTAAAAGCTATTCTAGCAATTTGTGTGATACCAAACATAATCTGTCTTGAAGTAGAAAAAGTAAAAAGAATAGCACTCTGTTTAAGAGAGAGGTTATATATCCTTCAGTTGACATAAACAGCTCCGTTTCTTCTCTTCACTGGCTCCAACTTTTCACGCCCGAAAATCAACAAAAGCTTTAGCTCTTTGGCATTCCAAATCTGCCTTTTGACGTATCTGATATTATCTATGGTGAGGCACTGTGTACCCTTCCACCTTTGTCGATATGGTTTCGGCATCCAAATTGCTGTGTTTTAAACTTTTTGTTGCTTCATCATAATCAGTTTTCTTAACTGAAGTGGAAATCACCAAGCGATAAGCTTCCCTACCCTTTTTTTACCCCTCCCTAGATGCTCCTGCTTTTTGTTACTCCCTTGGTGACTCGAACCCACAACCTAAAGTTTGAAGATGGAGGGTGTTTACCATCTGAGCAACCCCTCTTGTCACTTCCCTACCTTCTTGAATATCATTCCTCATGTTGAAATTTAAATGGTACGGGACTTCCTCCCAGTTTTTCACCAGGATCATCATGCCCTACCTCCAGTGTCCCTTTCACGTTATATGTTTATTTGCTTCCTTGTCCTTTCATGGTAATATTAATTTTTTTCTTGAATTTTAGCATCTCCAGAACTTCTGTGGAACCTTGTACTAAACTGATTGAGGTCCATTCTGTTCCACCCTTGAGAAAATGGAGGTTGTTAGGAAACACACTTGTCCCTCATTGGATGTATAAGAGTCTCCAAGGAAATTGCTCTCTACCTACTCTATTACCATCATCACTCTACCTCGTATTTTTGAGAATGGTAGCATGTTTTATAAGTAGCACACAGGCTGTGCTAGGGCCATCTATACAGATTTCAAAAGAGCAAAAAAATCATAGCTATATTCTATCTCCTATTAGAAGGGTCCTGTGACATCTATCATATCAGAATCTCTACCTTTTATATTGCTCGAAACATCTTTCTCTACTCAGCCCATCGAGCCCCTCTAGGATTCCTTCACTTTCTCTCAATTCAGCCGTGCCAATAACTTTGCTCTTGCCTCTACATCCACTCCGCAACTTGTTGCTCCTATTAAAGACAAAAAAAGGTAAAAAAGAAGTCTGCAATCCACGCGTATAGCTAGAATGGGTTACACGTGTGCGAGGGTGTTAGAGAACACACTTGTCATTGTTTATTTAAGGGTTCCCAAATAAATTCATAATATTTTGATCCACTCTACATGTTGTATTGACGTCTGGGGTTGGATGTTTAGATTGTTTCACTGAGGCGATTTAGTAAAACCAACTAATTGACCCTTTTACGTAGTAGCCATGCTATGTCCCCTTGCTTTACTATTTGGCGTGTCTTGTGTTTGGTAGAGCCTTAGGAGCTTCCATCTCAACGTGAGTTGGTACTCAACTTGTTTCCTCATGAAATAAATATTTGGTTCGACTTTCCCCTTTTGATTTGTTTTTTTTTTTTTAAAAAAAGAACTGGTAATGTTGTATTCTTCAGCATTAATGGTATGTTATGCTGGCAACCTCCAAAAATTGTGACCAAAATGCTAATTACAATGAGCCTAACAAAGCTACTATTTGAATTCATCATTACAAGTTCTCCTTTACACTAAAAATAATGGGTTGTGATGCAGTTCCACAAATCTATCCTCAAAGCATCTCACATTTCTCTCTCTCCACACTGTCCATCACCATATGCATACTGGGATTATTCTCCACCATTTCGTTTGATTTTTGCTTCCCCCTCTCCTGATCCAGCAGCTCAGAAGGTCTGCTGTATGCTCTGGCACTGACCACTGGGTTTGTGTGAGACTAAAGAAGATGGACCAAAGCTGAGAAGTGACTTTGCAGTGTAAGAAAATGTGGCTGTTTGTCTCCTCTGTTTATTGCCCAAGAAACATCTGAATGCAAATTGCATCCCCCTTCTTTTTAGACTCTCATGTGTCAAACAAGCTTTCCTGGTCACCAGCCAAGGGAAGCACAAAATTTATGTTGGAGTCGGATTATTCCGAACCTGCCTCAATGGCCCTATCTAGCAACCTGGATTCTGCAATATATTCTTCCTGTATAGCTTGTTTACAGTGAATTTGACATCTTTTCCATGTTTCCAGATGATAGTATCAGGGCTCACATTGATACCTTTGAAACTACCAATGTCTTGGAGCATCCTTGCCATCCTGGCCGGCATATCTACCTCCCAGTCATTTAGATGCCTTCTGAAACAGATATTCCACCCTTGAGGGGACCAATTGTCATGATTGCTGTATAAAGAGAACAAAGCTAGATAGGAATTCATCAGGGACTCCTGACCATTCCAGGTATCCCTCCAAAGGGAAATTTTGTTGCCATTACCAATCTTGTAGCAAAATGATCTGAAAAACCATAGGGCCTTGATGAACTTCCATATTGAGACACTATATGTAGTTGTCACCACCAGTGACTGATTTGCCCATACTTAGACTGGATGATCTCCTTCCAAAGTGCTTGCTCCTCATCAACAAATCTCCATAACCATTTCATCATTAGGTACTTATTATGAAGTGCCAGGTTCCAGATGCCTAGATCACCAGATTCTTTGTTTAGTTGAACAGTCTTCTGTTTGACCAGATGGTAACCCTTGCCTTCCTTGTTGCCCAACCACAAGAAATTTCTTCTTAATTTGTCTCACTTTTCTTCCACCTTAGAAGGGATTGGGAATAAATACATGACAGGTGTTGGCAGTGAGTCCAGAACAGAGCTTATCAGAGTCCATATTCCTCCTAATGAAAGGTATTGCGATTTCCATTTTGAGAGCTTCTTCTCTATTTTTCCCACTATCCCGTCCCATATTTCCAACTCCTTGTGCTCATTGCCCAAAGGCATGCCCAAGTAGGTCGTTGGTAAGTCATGATCTATCCTGCATCCCAGAATGCTAACCAGTCCCTCCATATGTGTCACCTCATTGATAGGGAATGAGCTGCTCTTTCTCGAATTTACACACAGTCCAAAAGTAGCCTCAAATGGTAAGAGAATCATCCTGATATACCAATTTTGTTCAAATGCAACATCACAGAAGATGACAGTGTCATCACCATAGAGTAAGTGACAAATTTCCATGTCTTCACCCAACCTGTTGCCTATCCCGAAGCCATTCAACCATCTCTTCTGGACTGCAATTCTCATCATGCTGTTGAAGCCTTCCATGTCAATAGTGAAAAGGAAAGGTGAAAGAGGGTCACCTTGTCTCAGGCCTCTTTAAGAAGGAAAGAAACCAATAGGTTCTCCATTTACCAGAATCGGGAACCTGGCTATTTTGATACAAAGTCCAATTCATTTCAACCACCTCACACCAAAGCCCATCTGTTTGAGAATCCCAGTTGACATGGTCAAAAGCCTTTTCTATGTCTACTTTGCTCATAACACCTGGATCATTGCCTCTGAGGGCTATAAGAGGAGTATATGTAATCTGTCTTTCTTTGAAGAATGCCATCTGATGGTTGTTAACCTGTTTACACACTGCTTTTTTCAATCTTTCTGCCAATAATTTAGCAATGATCTTTTAGACTCCACTTATGAGGCTAATAGGTTTGAAGTCCCTGAGTTCTGAAGCTCCTATCTTCTTAGGTATGAGGGGAATGTAAGAGGGTGTTTGGATTAACTTTTTAAAAGTAGCTTATATGCTAAAAGCTAAAAACCATCAGCTCAGAATATCCAACTTTTGTCGTTTAGCTTAATTTTATACTTTTTGACCTAAAAGTATGTGCTTAAAAGCACTTTTTATCTTTCCCAAACACCACAAAAAATAAGTAAAGAGCTTAAAAGCCAAAAAACACTTGAAAGAAGTTAATCCTAACACCCTCTAAGTAGCATTGAAGTTCTTTTCATACACAGGATGAGAATGGAAGTGATGTAAGGTATTCATGATATCTACCTTGACCAGATCCCAAAAGGATTGGTAGAAGCTCATTGGAAACCCATCAGGACCAGGTTCCTTGTCATTGGTACACAGTCTAATGCAGTCAACAATCTCCCAATATGTATCTTGTTCTGAGAGTTGGGCAAAAGATATTTGATCATGACCTTTAGTTGGGATATCTTTGAAGTCAATAGATAGTGGAGAACGAAAACCATAAAATGTGTTTCTTCACATCTGTAATCGTGGTGGACAGATCTATCTGGTACAACCTATGCTGATGTGAGGTAGCAGGTACTTGGTAGAATAGTCGAGATGCGTGCAAGATGGGACACCATCATTATAAAAAAAAAAAAGATAAGTGGAAAAATAACAGGCGTATGCTGACCTTTTTTTATTTTTAATTGCTTCACCTTTTAGTTTTTTCACATTTCAAACAATTTTTATGAGGACCATTATTTGATACACTGGTTTAATAATCTTTTCAAACATTTTCTTGAGATCTCTACATTGGATCAAATTAGGCCATGTATTTTGGAGGGAGGGAGCAATATCATAGAAGAAGCTAACATGTTAGCAGAAGAAATTGAAGGAAAATTTGTGGTCTAATCCATACCTGTAATTTGATGGGAACTAGGTGCTCTGTACCTATAGTATATTAGTAAGCTAGTAATTCTAGGATTTAAATTTATTGTTCTTTTTGTGAGTGGTTTTATATTCTTTTGTTGTCCCTGTTCTATGAGATTATAGTTCAAATTTTAGTGATGTGATGGCAAATACTGCTTACGAGGTGTGTACAAAAGGTAGAGAATCTTACAACAAATCATGATTCTCTACAAATTCATCTAGTCATCAGCAATAACTGCATGAAAAAGAATCAACAATGACTTGATTATCAACGACACTCCAAAAATATGCAAAAATAAAAATGTTCCACTAATCTATATCCCAAGAATGAAATAGGGAGAGGAGAGCACAAGGACTATCTGCAATTATCCTTGTGCATTCAGATGCCTCTAGATTTTTGAATACTTCATCAAAATATCTATACAAAAGAGTATTCTACTTCTTCAGATGCTCTCCCGTTTCTCACTTTTACGTTTACTTGTGTGGAAAGCAAAAAAGGAGCTACTTCGCTTGCTCTACTTCTCCTTCTCTTCCTTCAGGTGTTAGATCCTATAAGCACCTCCCACAGGCTCATCCTTTCCACTCCGAACTTGCTCCACTGCAAGGTCTTGTAGTTATTACCTTATTTCCTCTTTTACCATGTGGTACTTTGTATATTCGATAATTATAGAGACACCTATACACAGGTTTCAATTGATCGCAAATGGCTCCTAAAATATTACCCAAAATTGTGCTCTTGTCTGGTTATGGTATACTGCCACTATATATAGCTGTTTGCTCTTCATAATAGTGGAAATCTTACATCACAATTTTTCGTTTTAAGAGACTCTTGAACATATTATGTGAAGTTGTGTGCTGGTCGTGCATGTTTTTATATTTATGTTAAAGGCTTAAAGCAAAAGATAAATGTACTAAATTTTTTCTTATAATTTATTTTTTAATTCCTCTATAAAACTTCCTTTGAGTTAGTGGCCAACTCAAAGCATTAGATGAAGATATGGAAGCCTTAGACTAAGGTACAAAGAATAAAGAGGGTTAAAATACAAGAAACCTAGTAAAGATTTTACACTAGGTTGTACAATTCACAGAAATCATTTTTATCTATTTTCGTGTCTGTTAAAGTTTCTTGCTAAGTATCATGGGGTTTATGGTAGCTTGCTTTATAAATGTGTGACTTCCTTCCCTCGGGTTTTTGTTTCCTACTGGTAGGTCATCAGATGATGGCACTTGTCGCATTTGGGATGCTAGGTCTTCTCAATGTGTTCCACGCGTTTACTCGCCAAGACCAAAGGATAACGTTTCAGGTTAGCTGAGAACAAGTTATTTATCTGATAATGTTCGTGCTGTTAGTTGGCGAGCCTGTGTGTGGATTTTATTTTTATGCAGTGAGGAGCAGTGGTACCGCAGCAACCAACCTTCAGTCCTCAAGTAATACATCGCATAGCCATCAAATTTTGTGTTGTGCATACAATGCCAATGGAACTGTCTTTGTCACTGGCAGCTCTGATACTTTAGCAAGGGTATGAACAAGCATCCAACGTTATGCTCTATTATAACATTGTCAAATCTTCATTATAAGATAGCAGGGATATGAGATTTTTTTGTTTCCTGTCAATAAGCTCTTAGCATAGTTTACCTTTTTTTTTGGTAAGGTAATATTGTATCAGTCTTCTTAGGAACGGGCTGATACAAGAGATGTTCTGACCTTCTTTATCAAAGTCCTCTAATTAATGTTTAGCTTACTTATGGCATAACACATGTTTGACAGCCTAACAATAAGAAATTTCCAGTAACGGTTAAACATAGAGTTTACCGCATGAAGTATGCAAGAAATGTTAAGAATGTGAAAGTTTTTGGTGCATTTTGACTTTTCAGTGTATTTTCTGTTAATGGGATGATGAGATTGTATGGAATCACAAACATTATCCGTCTTCAGGTCTGGAGTGCTTGTAAATTCTCCCCAGATCACCCCGAGGAGCTAAATCATGAAATAGATACATTATCTGGTCACGAAAATGATGTCAACTATGTACAGTTCAGGTTGGTGCAGTCATGTTGTCACCCTTATACGTGTTCATCATTATCTCACCTTCTATTCCTTTGTGCAGTGGCTGTGCAGTTGCTTCTCGATCTTCAACTTCTGATTCCATTGTGGAGGACTGCATTCCTAAATTTAGGAATTCTTGGTTTGTGAACATCTTTTTTCCTTGTTCCAATTATTTCAAATGGTCCTAATACCAATAAAAAATTTAAATGGCACTATATCCTTCTTATCAGCTATAGTTAATCATGGTTGAACATAAAGTAGAGTTTGGTTGGTCAACCTGTTTGATGGATAAAGTTGTGTTAACTTGCGTAAATGATCATGCTTGTTAAAACACAATTTTCAGGTTTAGCCATGACAACATTGTCACTTGTTCCCGTGACGGAAGTGCAATTATTTGGACCCCAAAACCACGCAAGTCGTCCCATGTAAGTTCTTGACTTCAAAATTTGGTTTCTTTCATGGAATAAGATGAGATAAATGTTGTTCAACTTCCCAGGCCTTTTGTGGATTTATTTGTGAGAAATAAGAGAATGAATACATGCACAAAAGTATGCCTGTATGTTTTTAGAGGGATACTACAGAATGTATGCTCTGCTTTACTCGAGGTGTTAGACACTAATTCATCACACCGTTACATCTGTAAATTGGGACCAAGTCTAACTGACCTACAGTATTGAGACATTTCTCTGTGCTGGTTCTTTCTGACTATTAATGTTCTAATCTGTTCAGGGAAAACATGGACGTTCTTGGGGTAAGGCATATCATCTTAAAGTTCCTCCGCCACCAATGCCACCACAGCCTCCTCGAGGAGGGCCACGGCAGAGATTTCGCCCTACTCCTCGCGGTGTTAACATGATAGTGTGGAGCCTGGATAATCGCTTTGTACTGGCTGCTATCATGGGTATTTTATCTTAATTGCATATTTAGTTCAAATGCATTAATTTGTACTTGTATTTGGTTAAAACTATTTTAAATATGATTATGGGATGAAAGTTTCATTTCTTGCCCATAATAGTTTGGTCTTTGTGAATTGAAACATCTTGTTGTTGACCTACTATACAGTAATTAAAGATGATGCTCAACAGGCATGACACGCATTCACAAGCCTGGTTAGTAGGCGTTTCTCATGATAGTAGTGAATAACTCATGCTGATAATGAGTTAATAAATAAATTTTATTTATGTTAAAATGGAACCAAATTATATCAGGATGATATTGACAGCGAATACTGGTGGTATGGATATTTTCTTACGTTACAGATTTATTGTTGCCTTTAAAGCCCAATTTTTCCCCCTTTTTCACGCACCCTATCGAACTTTTAGTTCTAGCAAATATGTCGTAACTACTGTATAATGACCTTCAACTTCATGTTAAATCTTTTTTCTGGTTTGCATCCAGAGAAGTCTGTGTTGGAATAGGTAATAAGTTGTTGGAATATTTGGTTGGTAAATTGTAATTAAAGTGCATTTGAGGTAGTTTCAAGATATTTAAACTTAGGAAACCGATGTCAAGTTGATACTATTCTAAGGCATGTTGGTGCCTGGCATGGGCTTAAGTTTACCTCCATCAGGGTAATGCAGCCATGGTTGAAAGAAAAAAAGAAATAATGCGGTCATGTGAAAGTTTTGAAAAGAAATGCTTAGGAAACTTATTTTCTACTGCAAGTAGATAATGGTGTGAGCTGAGAATAATTGGGATGCCTTATGGAGGGTTATTCCTCATGAGCTATTAAGTATAGCACGAATCTAACATGGCTTAGAAGTTGTAGATTGACTTCCCAGTATATTTTCATCATTCATCAAAGGAGCTAGGAAGCATCTCTGTAAGAGTTTACTCTGAGAGTCATCCGGGCTGGGATAGTGGCTCCCAGTTCCTAAAGGGTTTGCTCATGCTGGAGGGAGCATCCCCACTTAGTGATCGTCCGCTAGTTCACACAATTCCGAAGAAATTATCATGGATGAGCCACATGCAGGGAAACTTGGTTGAATAGTTCCTGTTCCATTCATACTACTGATAGCATATGTGCTATGTCTAGTGGCCGGTGAATCTTACCCAGTATCGGAAATTGGATCAGATATTTCCTCGATTGCCGAGGGTCCAGTCATATCTGAATGGATCTTGTGTTTTTCTTGTTTTCCCATGTGTGCGACTAGTCAATTCCTGGCAAATTGGACACATAGAAGTGCGAATATTTTCCTAAGCACCTGCAAGGCTAACAACACAAAATTGGTTCATGTTCTTCCTACTCGTTGAGTGTCAAACTCCAACTTTGTGGGTTTTGAAATCAAGGTCTTCTTGGTTCCTGTTAGAAAGGAAAATACTCCCATTTGGGGTTGTGAATGACTGAATTCAAATTATGTTCCTTTTGTTGAAGCAGAGAAATTATGGTGCTTGAATTTGAAATTTTCAACTCATAAGGTGAACACTTATGCAGATTGCCGAATTTGTGTTTGGAATGCTAGTGATGGTAGCTTGGTGCACTCCTTGACTGGTCACGCACAGTCTGTAAGTTATCTGACTATGATTAGGCTGATATTTCTGAGTTTTTTTTTCAAAATGCTTGCTTAGGCTGGTTATACGTTTTCACGTGTCATCTTGGTTAGATATTTTTGTGAAACTTCCACTTAAGCTCCATTTCGTTGCATGTGTTCACTGGTTATTTCTTTCTCTCTTGCTTCCACCATTGTCTAATTTCTTGGTCAGGCACCATAAAAGATTCATGCAATTCTTTAGGGTGGTTTATTTTCATTTTCTTGGTCATAATAAACTTTAAAAAATGTTAGTCACTCAATTCCGGTACTATTCTTGATATGACTCCTCCACCCCTTCACTCCATCCACACCTATTAAAAAACTTATATCTGGTGTAATTGGCACTTTGTGTTCGACTCTTGCAGACATATGTTCTGGATGTTCATCCTTTCAACCCCAGAATCGCAATGAGTGCTGGTTATGATGGGAAAACCATCCTGTGGGATGTAGGTTTCTGGTTCTTTTGATTATTGTATCACATCCTTTTACACAGGTATTTCCGTTTGTTGAACTCTTGCTATTTCTATCTTCAGATATGGGAGGGGATCCCCATCCGCACATATGATATAGGACGCTTTAAGTTGGTTGATGGAAAGTTTTCACAGTAAGTAATTTAAAGAGGACATCATAATATTTCCTGTATCTTTGATATTTGACTTATAAAGTTTGTTTGTGTATGTAAATGGTGATTCCTTAATGTACTTCAAATTTTAGACATCATCAGAGCTTCCTGATTTGGGGTCATAGAAGAACACCAATCCTATCATGACTTCAGAATTAATTACTCATTCAGTTTCATTTCCCATTAGATTTTTTGCTTAACTGGTGCAAATGCTCTTTGCTTTATTTGAAATGTCGAAGTTACTTATTGTGTTGGATGTGCTGTTTCTTTGTGAAAAGGGATGGAACATCAATTGTTCTTTCTGATGATGTTGGACAAATATATTTATTAAATACAGGCCAAGGCGAGTCTCAAAAGGATGCTAAATATGATCAGGTATATGAGGCTGTTTCTTTCATTCTCATCATTGTTTTAAGTAGTTTACAGTTACTGTATGCGATCTTGAGGCTATAACTTTCAACAGTTCTTCCTTGGGGATTACCGGCCCCTTATCCAGGATGCGCAGGGGAATGTTCTTGATCAGGTACCTTTAGTTTTGACATACTAGTTCACTCCGTCAATTCAGGATTATGACACATTTTTCTTTTTTGTCCTTGCCAAAATTTATTTCCTTGATGTCATTCTTTTTTCCACCCATCCCATTAAAAATAATATCATTGACATTATTTAAGACTTTGTATGAAATCTTTTCAAATGATTAATCCAAGTTTGAACTGTTACACTGTATCTAAATCCGTTTAGTTATCTTTCCAAAAAATTTACTGTTAATCTCTATAGTTAAAGTAGGTCATGCAAAAAAAAAAAAAAGAATTAGGTCATGTTTTTGTGACGAAGAGAGTTAAAAGATTTATTCTTTACTACTTTTAAGTTCTATCATTTGTTTTTACTACTTGAGAAATTTCATATCGAACTTATCTGGGTAATACATGGATGGGCCTAACTGTCAGCTACCTACAGCTGTTCCATCTTGTATAAGTTTTCCAAGTTTTTTTAAGTTATGAACAACAGGCATTTTTTACCTGTTGCAGGAGACACAGTTAGCTCCATATCGGAGGAACATGCAAGATCTTCTTTGTGATGCAAGTAGATATTCGTTGCTTTCGTCATTCGTTCTTTTTTCTTTTTTGGTCAGTTTCAAGAAGATGGTAATAAATGTTTTTTTTCTTCCAAACATGGATAATGGGAATACTAGGTATGCTTCCATATCCTGAACCATATCAGAGTACATACCAGCGCCGCCGCCTAGGAGCTCTGGGTACCGAGTGGCGTCCTTCTTCAATTAAGTTTTCTGTAGGCACAGACGGTGGTTTGGGCCTAGGATACCAGGTTTTACCAGTGGCTGACTTGGACATAATAGCTGAACCACTGCCGGAGTTTGTGGATACCCTTTTCTGGGAGCCAGATAATGTTATTCTGAATGATGAGACTGATTCAGAATATAATATGAATGAAGAGCTTTCTGCTGAAGGAGAGCATGAATGTTTAAGAGACGGCTCTTCTAGTGGTTCAGTATGTAGTGAAGAACAGAAGATGAGACGGAGTCGGAAAGATAGCCTACGCAGATCAAAAAGGAAAATATCTGTATCAGAAGTAAGCATCTACATTCACAAACAAATTACCTATTTGCTTACCCTGGCTGAGCAACATTTGCATCTTTTTCAGGTGGAAGTCGCATCATCTGGAAGGCGTCTTAGGAAGAAAGTTAAGGATGATGATGTTGGCACTTCATGTAGAAGTCTTAGAACTAGGAAATCAAGAAATGGGCAGAAAGCTACCACTAAAAGGAAGTCAACTAAACCAAAGTCATTCAGATCTCACCGTGGAGCTGCACATCCTGAAATTGTATATCAGCAATATGACATTTCTTCAGATGATGAAGATGAAGCTAGCTCTGAGGATGATTCATTGGAAACTGAATCATTAGAATGTTGGTCAAGCGATCAGAATATTGCATCTGATGACAAACTGACAAGCATACCGCGGAGCTCTCCAACAGGTGGAGCTATCGATGTGCCTCCTAAATCCACTGAACCTCCAACAAACGGCGAGAACAAAAGGAGATTAGTCCTGAAATTGAAAATCCGTGATGCTAATAAGCTTGAGCTATCAAAAGACACTGCAGCTCAGTGTGGTGATCAAGCTGATAAGCCATGTTCTTCTCAAGCTGGTGAAGAGATAATTGAAGATAATGTGGTTAAACTAAGGTTGAAGGAGCCAGGATCATCCTCTGCAGACAAGATTGGCATGAAGCTGTTTGGGAAATACAGTAAAACTGAACATATGGTTAATGACAAGGAACCCAAAGATGTTTTAAATGAGCAAGTCGATAGAAAACCTTCTGCTGGTTCAGATATCCAAAATCTGGCTCTGGCCGATAATTTAATGGCCGAGGCTCAAACGAATCTGGGACAATCTGAAGCTAGTAGTTTGCTGGCTGGAAATGGTCCTGGAGATGCACTGTGTTTCTCAGGAGTTGCTAAAAGTTCTTCGTTATTGCACTTGTCATCGTCACCCAGTCATCAGCTGCAGCAAATAGGTGTTGATCCTGGTGCAAACAAGTTGACTACCACCGATGACAATCCTGAAGTAAACCTCAAACCTAGAGTGAAGCCAACCATAATAAAGATAAAATCAAAGAAAATGTCCAAGGAGTCTCAAACTCATTCTGAGTTTAATCCTCCTACAGATGCTTATTGTGGAGATGAATCAACATCTAAAATCTTTTCCCATTTGGAACAAAACCAAGTTCCAGAAACAGGTAATGGCCCTGATAGATTCAGTCAGAATTTGCATTGGGGTGTACTGATGGATGATTCTGTTGGCAGAAACAAGTCTCATGGGTCTAGAAGCAGTTTACGTAGCAGTCATGATATTTGTGAAAGTGCTTCTAATGCTTGTAATGATCATAACGAAACAGGTTCTGAATTCCCTCATGCCGCGACTGACTCAGCACGTAGAAAGAGATCCTTAAGATTTACTGCAATGTCAAGAGACGCAGCATTCGGGAAAGATGACCTAAAAATAAGAGAGAGCCATATAGCTGTAGGTTCATCAAGAAACACAGAAAAGCTAACCAAGAAGGCTACTGGTTCTCCGCCATTAGGATGGACTTCAAGTAATGTGTTCAAGTGCCGGTCATCTAGAAACACTAAAGAGGGTTCTTCCAGGGATGAAAATGTTTTTTCATCTGGAATGAGCTCGAATGAGGCAGTGAAAAAACTGAATTGGTTGCTATTGTCAGAGCGTGAAGAGGGTTACCGCTACATTCCTCAGCTAGGTGATGAAGTAGTGTACTTCCGACAGGTGCATTATTTAGTTTCTATTGGTTAATCATTGCCTCTTCTTTCCTTTTACCGCATTTTGTTTTTTCATGTTTCTTTGTTGCATTAGTGATTTCCAAATCGAGTCATTAAGCTTTATTTGATTTACACTTGGTATTTCTTGACATTAGGGGCATCAAGAATATTTAGAATATAGTGATTCATCAGAGCCTGGTCCTTGGACAAAGAATGCAGCTGCAGTCCAAGCTGTGGAAATTTGCTTGGTAAAACATCTTTCATATGCAACTCTTCCTGGCTCTGGTGAGAGCTGCTGTAAAGTTACACTTCAATTCATAGATTCCTCTTCCCCTGTCTCTGGACAGAAGTTTAAGCTTACACTGCCCGAACTAGTCAACTTCCCTGACTTTCTAATTGAGAGATCAAGGTATGAGACTGCAATGGAGAGAAATTGGTCGTATGGAGATAAGTGTCTGGTTTGGTGGAAGGATGAGAGTGAGCAAGGTGGTAAGTGGTGGGTAGGTGAGGTAGTTTCAGTGAAAGCCAAGTCTGACCAGTTTCCTGACAGTCCATGGGAAAGATGTGGTATCCTATACGAAGGTGAAGTAGAACCCCATCCTCAGAGTCCCTGGGAACTACATGATGTAGATAGTTCATGGGAGCAACCTCAACTTGACTTGGAAAGCAAAAATAGAGTGTTGTCATCTGTCACTGAACTACTGCAGTCAGCAAGCAGAAATCAGGTTTCAATCTTTTAAATTGTCTAGCCTTAAATTAACAATTGAACTTTGTAGTTCAAAGCATCAGAGCTGACCCTGTTATGCATGTTACAGGATAACTTTGGGATTCTAAAATTGAAACATGTTGCTGTGAAACTGGACTTCATGAATAGGTACTCTTTTTAAATTAATTGTGTTGCTTTGGACTTTGAAGAAATTCCATATCGTACTCAGATTCCCCCCTCCCTCCTCCCTTAAAAAGAGGAGATAAGAAGTTAGAAGTTAGCTTCTTTTGTTCCTCTTTAAGTTAGTCTCTTTTGTTCCTCTTTATTACATTCTCTTTATACTTTGCAGGGGTTTCAATTTCCTCCTCTTTTTTTCTTTTTTTTGGGGGGGGGGGGGGGGGTTTGTTATAATAAATTTTTAAA
>JAJOOO010001112.1:0-33486 GCA_029582685.1 Solanum piurae | reverse complement strand
CCCCCAACTTAGGCTTTTGGCCTAAGTTGGCTATTCACTAAATCACAACTCTAGAGGATTATAGGTAGTGGGTTAAGTAAGGTCTAGGGTTCATCAAGTTTCTTCCAAAGAAAGGTAAGGCTCAAGGGGTGTTCAAAAGAGTTTCACAAGCTCACGGGTAGGCCACAAAAGAGGTATATGTCAAATTTGGCTCACACTCTTTGAAGTTGCCTAAGATCATATCAAGAGGACACCTTTCTAAATCAATCAGACTAACGGGGTAAATTCTGGGTTTATTCATGCATGGTTCAGAGTAAGCTAATCACAAAAGGCATCGACACTTAAGTCAAACAAGACTACATACTTTCGCTAGTGTGCAACGGTCATTACAAGAGAATCAATTCGATAAATAGCTAATCACAACAAGATGCAAAGAGTTCACATATTGTTTATGCAACTTCATTTGGTCTTGTCAGAGCCATACATTCATGTTCGTTCTATAGAGAGTACTATTCAAGTCATCAGTATTGATCGGAACTGAGGCTTAAATTTTACAAAAGAACAGCCACTTTCAACACAAGCGGTGGCAAAAAATTTTGAAAAATAATTTTTTTTCGGAATGGTCAAAATAAGGAGCCATGAGCTCAATCATCCACAGAAAGTAATATATAACACAATTAAAAACAGACAACCCAAATATACACAAAACACGAATATCCATAACAAGCAAATACAAGGTGGGCCTCACCCCATCACAAATAAATGTGTTTGTCCTCAAATGCAAATGATAAGTATCCAACAGTTAAAGAACAGTGAAAGAGGTAACAAGGGGATCCTGTGTACACGCTTGCTCCATTTGTCGGGGTATTGTTGCCGACGAAATAAATACGGTTATTAAGGGACTGACCTGTTGTGCTTGTTGAAATACTACTGAGAAGCTAGGTGGCGATGCAATACAAAACCACGCACAAACCAATGAATCAAAATACTCCAGAAGTGCAAGAAATATAAATTGTAGTGCAGGTGTGGATGTTTGAATAGATAAAAAGTGTGGAAAAGTGAATAAAGTTGGAAATTCTAAACCTTTGGCTTGTAAAATCTATCCACTCGGCGGTATGCCGACTGTTTAGTTCTCCGCCGAAGTTTACAGAACCTTTGGTTTACGGGGGTTCAAACGACGGTTCCCATCGTGATCGCCGACATGATCATCGATTCGCCAAAGATTTCCAAAACTCGCCGAGTTTTATAGACTCTAATGTTGACGATGTGTAGAGTCAAACGGCGGATAGGATCGAATTTGCCGATACTTTCGGCGACTCGCGAATTGGATTTATCGCTCGCCTATCGGCACCTTTTGTTCACTCTTCATACTTCTATCTGTACAATCAACACACCATTATGTTATCAAAGCTAAAGAAAGTAATACATGGTTTTGGGTTGCCTCCCAAACAGCGCCTTAGTTAACGTCGTGGCACGACGCAGCAACGCCTTCAGGCGTCTTCTAAATACACCACTTCAACTAAAGAAATCTCTTGACAATCTCCAAAATATAATTTCAAACGTTGACCGTTCACTTTAAATAGAGGTCCTTCCTGATCTTCAATTTTTATTGCACCATTGATGAACACTCGTGTTACTCTAAAAGGTCTAGACCATTTGGATTTGAGATTTTTGGGAAAGAGTCTAGGTCAAGAGTTGTATATCAAAACCCAATCTCCTACCTTGAAGTCCCGTTTGAGTATTCAAGCATCATGCCATTTCTTCATCTTCTCTTTGTAGATGGCTGAACTTTCATACGATCTGAGTCTAGATTCATCCAGTTCGTTCAACTACTCTACCCTCTCCCTTGAATTTTTTGACCAGTCCAAATTTAAGGCCTTCAATACCCACAATGCTTTGTGTTCTAGTTCGACGGGCAAATGACAAGCCTTACCATAAACCAATTTATAAGGAGACATACCGATATGTGTCTTATAAGCAGTCCGGTATGCCCATAGTGCATCATTAAGTTTCCTAGACCAGTCAGTTCTGTTGGCATTTACTGTCTTTGCCAGGATGCTCTTGATTTCCTAATTTGACAGTTCGACTTGGCCACTTGTTTGGAGATGGTATGGGGTTGCTACCTTGTGTTTCACCCCATATTTACTCAGTGCCGTTGAAAACCACCTATTGCAAAAGTGAGACCCCCCATCGCTAATGATTGCCCTAGGAGTGCCAAATCTTGCGAAAATGTAGCGTTTCAAAAATTGGACAACACTTTTTCCTTCATTGTTTGGAAGTACGATGGCCTCTACCTATTTGGAGACATAATCTACAGCCACCAAGATATATTTATTTCCAAATGAGCTCACAAATGGGCCCATGAAATTGATCCCCCATACATCGAATAACTCGATTTTCAAGATAGGAGTGAGAGGCAACTCGTGCCTTCTAGACACTCCGCCTTGCTGCTGACATTGCGAGCATTTCTTTGCAAATTCATGTGCGTCTTTGTATAGGGACGGCTAGTAATAACCACTTTGGAGGACCTTAGCTGCAGTGTGAATACCACTATGGTGATCTCCTACTGGAGATGCATGGCAGGCATGTAGGATTTCTACCGCTTCCTCTTCCGAAACACATCTCTTAATAACATGGTCAGCACATTCTCGAAATAAGTAAGGTTCATCCCAAAAGTACTTTTTAACGTCGAACAAGAATCTCTTTTGTTGGTAAAAAGTCAGCTCATCAGGTATCAATCCACTCATAATGTAGTTTGCAAAGTCTGCATACCATGGTGCGGATTTGAGAGATATAGCAAACACATGTTCATCGTGGAAGGAATCGTCTATGTCGACCTTACGCTCAACATCTCCTCTTCCTTCCAACCTCGATAAGTGGTCGGCCACTTGATTTTTGTAGCCCTTTCGATCCATCACCTCAAAATCGAACTCCTGCAGTAACAGCACCCACCTTATCAATCTTGGTTTTGCATCTTTCTTCGCCATCAAGTAGCGGAGTGTGGCATGATCAATATGTACTATTACTTTGGTTCCTAGCAAGTATGCCCGGAACTTTTCAAATGCATAGACCACTGCAAGCAACTCCTGCTCCGTGACTGTATAATTTCGTTGGGCACTATTCAGAGTTTTGCTTGCGTAATAAATTGGGTGAAATAGTTTGTTGCACTTTTGCCCCAATATTACTCCCAATGCCATCCCACTAGCATCACACATTACTTCAAAAGATTCGGACCAATTAGGAATGAAGATAATCGGGGTGGATACCAATTTTTCTTTCAGACACTTGAATGCGACCATACAAGCATCATCAAAATAGAACTTCACTTCCTTCTCTAGGAGTTTGCATAGTGGTTGGGCAATCTTTGAGAAGTCCGTAATAAACCTTCGGTAGAAACCTGCATGACCCAAGAAGCTGCGAATACCTTTCACTGAGATTGGTGGGGGTAATTCTCAATGACCTCAATTTTTGCCTAGTCAACCTCCAGATCTTTTTGCGACACCTTGTGCCCAAGAACGATTCCTTCCTTCACTATAAAATGACATTTCTCCCAATTGAGAACCAGATTCGTATCCACACATCTTTGGAGAACTTGTCCCAAGTGTGTCAAACATTTCTCAAATGTGTCCCCTACGACTGAGAATACTTCCATATAGTCTTCGACCATATCCGAAAAAATAGACAACATGCACCGCTGGAATGTTACTGGGGCATTACATAACCCGAATGGCATCCTTTTGAATGCAAATGTTCCATAAGGGCAGGTAAAAGTGGTTTTCTCTTAGTCTTCCGGTGCGATAGAGATCTGATTGTAATCGCAATATCCATCTAAAAAGCAATACCACCCTCTTTCTGATAACCGGTCTAGCATTTGATCCATAAAGGGTACTGGAAAATGGTCTTTCTCGGTCCATGAGTTAAGCTTTCGATAATCCATACATACTCTCCTTTTGCATTTGGGACTACGATTATACATCCCTTTTTTGGTACACATTGCACTGGACTTACCCACTTACTATCTGCGATAGGGTAGATCACTCATGCATCTAGCCACTTGATGATCTCTTTCTTCACCACTTCTTGTATTGGAGGGTTCAATCTCCGTTGATGTTCCACACTAGGTTTACATTCACGGTCAAGCCGAATATTGTGAGTACAGATCCCAAGAGGAATTCCTACTGTATCGGCTATTGTCCATCCAATAGCTTTTATATGCTTCCGCAGTACTTCAATGAGCAATTCCACCTGCCTTCGAGCAAATCAGATGCAATAATCACTGGTAATATGTTATTGGTTCCTAAGAAGGCATACTGTAGATGAGAGGGTAGGACTTTTAATTCCAGATGCGGGGGTTCCTCTGTTGATGGCTTTGCAGGGGGACTTTCTCTGTTTTTCAGGTCGATGTCCAACTTAATTGAATTCCTTGAGTATACGCCTAGCCCCGATAAGGCAACTACCATTTCCCCATAGACTTGAATTTCAGATTCATCATAATTAGCGAGCACAGACTCAAGGGGTTCATTCTTTTGCATTAAATGGCTAACACTTGCCACTGCATCATCTATAACATCCTCAGTAGACACCACATGTATATTACTTCGTTGCTTCATGGATTTACAAATATTGAAGGTCACCTCATCATCGTTCACACGGAACTTCAATTTTCCGCTTTCGACATCCACCAATGCTCTCCAGTAGCCAAGAAGGGCCTTCCCAAAATAATGAGGATTTCAGCATCGATTTCACAGTCAAGAATCACGAAATCAGTCAGAAAGATGAAACGATCCACTTTTACCAATATGTCAATGAGTATCCCCACTGGGTGCTTGATTGATCGATCAGTCATAAGGAGTCTCATTGTGGTTGCCTTTGGTTCACCCAAGCCAAGTTGTTTGTATATTGCATAGGGCATCAAATTAATGTTTGCTCCCAAGTCGCACAAAGCTTTCGCGAATTGGAGCATGCCAATTGTGCATGGAATTGTGAATGCCCCATGGTCTTCTCTCTTAGTGATTAAATCATTTGTCATAATTGCGCTGCAACTATGGGGCACCTCAATTGTTTCATAATCCAAGCTCCTTTTCTTTGTAACCAGCTCCTTCATGAATTTGGCATACCCTGTCATTTCCAACAATGCTTCTACCAGAGGGAGGTTAATTGACAAGTTCTTGAATACTAATAATTTTTTTTTGAACTTCTCATCTTCATTCTTCTTTTTCAAACGTTGAGGAAATGTTGGGGGTATTTTGGGTAAAGGGTGTATGATTTTCGGAGCTTGGATATGTTGCTCTACATCATCTTGTGGTTCTTTGGCAAGGTTTAGTGGAATAGGTAGTTCCCGTTCCTCTATACCCTGGCCCTCTTCCTGCATGCGAGGATCCTCATCTGCCATCACATTCCCTTTTTCCATCTTTCCACTGCGGGTTACCACAGCCAACCCCCTTTCATTATCTTCCATTAGTGTTCTGGAGGAATATTTTGTTGTTAATAGACTCAGTTAACATTCGAGTGTTTTGATGGCGTCGTGAGAATTTACTTTACTGTTTAGTGATGAAAAGTCTTCTCTCATTCCTTTCAGCAAATCATCAGAGCCTTCAACTTTATCAAGTATGCGTGAAAATAGATCATTTACCCGAGGACTACTTGCGCTCCCTTTTGATTTCGGGCTTTCACTCAATTGAGTACGGTCTTCCTCATGGTCATATTTCTCAGTCCAATTATGGCAATATCTCCTTGATTCTTCATCCCTATAATGGCTCCAACCTTGATTTTTGCCCCGCCGTTGATAGCGTGGGTGGAAACCCTCATCATATCTTGTGGAGTTCCAACCTTTATTCTCCCCCGGTCTTAAGTAACCAGATGAAGAACCCCCCTCAATTCTTTTAGATTTCCAACCTTGATTCTCCCTCAGTCTCAAATGACCAGAAGGGGAACCCTCCTAACTCGAAATACTCCATACATCCCCTTCATGTGCTCATGTATCACTTCTATTTGAGACAACATTTTTTTTATGTTTTCGTCCCTTTCCCTTTTTTTTCCGAGTTGTTCTTGCGTTAATCTAAAGTACAATGGGGAAACTTGGTCATCTTTTGTGTACCATGCTTGATTTACTTTAGTCATGACATCTAGGAGAAATGATGCTACTTCAAATGATTGTAACATTATTCCTCCTTGCACCAGCTGATCAGCTATCCCTTTATTAACTGAATCCAGACTACGGTAAAAATATTGGAGCAATAACTCACTCGGCAATCCATGTGTTGGACATTTTCGTAAAAAATATCTTAAATCGTGTCCAGGATTCGTGAATTGGTTCGCCCTCTTTTTGATTAATCTTTGAATGTCGTCTCTTAGTTTCATCATTTTTTATGGAGGGAAGAATCTTTCATGAAAAGTCGTTACCAGCCCCTCCCATGACTTGATGGAGTTCTTTGGAAGCTCAATCAACCACCTAGTGGCTTCCCCGGTTAATGATAGTGGAAATAAGTGCAGCCGTATGCATTCCTGCGATAGATTCTTGAATGACAGAGGTGTGCACACTTCTATGAAGCTTTGTATATGTTCATACGAGTCTTCATGCTCTAACCCTCCATATACACCTCTTGAATGTATGAGATGGAGTATTGTGCTAGTAACTTCAAATGTTGCATTTCCGTCTGTTTGTGGCATGTGAATTGCATTCATCTCACCCACTTGGGCAGGGTTGTACACACTATTAATATCATCAATATCATTGCGATGAAAAGCATAACCCACTGGGTTTCCTGCTTGGCAGCTATCTTCGCCGTTCACACTCATATGGTTGTTGAAACACACAAATGCTCAAAACAAAACTGAACATTAGGTGAGTAAACTACAACTAAGAAGAACAAAAATTCTACTAATCTAAAAATTCTCAAATAACACCACTCCCAGGCAGCGACGCCATTTTGATGCTTATCGTGACCAACGACACTAACTACGGTTTGAGTGTCTACGATCGTCGATAATATAGTAACCCAACCGAGGGTTGGGGTCGTGTCCCAAGGGAGCGGTTTTGAGAATTGATAGAAAAGTAAAATCTAGTTCTAACTAGTCGTAGCTAAAGACATTAACGAATAAAAACATTGTAAATTAAAAGGAGGGACACAAAAGTGTCAAATATCAAATTGGGGTTTTGTCACAAGTATAGCTAAAACAACAAAAATAACAAGAAAATCAATTATGAGGATGAGTTCTTGGGGTGTGACCGCAATACAAGTTGAGATAAATAGTTGGTACATGCTTTCAATAGAAAATTTGCAAGATAATAGTGACTAGGCTAAGCTTTAGATGGAAATAAGTTTCCTCTCGGGCTACTTACCCCGTTTCAAATGCATTCCTCTCGGACACCCATTTGCCGCATGAAGACCAGCCTACGCCTTACCCCACTCACTCTCTCGACATGAGTGTTAAGATATGGGACTAGCTCTCACCCTCTCGGGCTGAACCTCATATCGATCCACTCCTTAGGCCATCAGTCTAGTGGTCTTGGTTTTGCGACCTCCCTCTCGAGAAAGCCAAAAACACATGGGTGGTTTTGTATTTGCAACTACAAACCCATTAACTTAAACCACAACCACTAGGTGAAATCACCATTAAAATATATCTAACCTACCAGCAAGCAAGACCCAACAATAATATCAACACATATTTGCTAAATCACACCCCAAGAATGGGTTTTTAGCCACACATCAAGAAATAACAAAATACATCTAAAATGATAGTGAAATCAAATGGGTATAAGAAATTAAACCTTGATTTAAGCAAAGGAAGATAAATAGAGAAGACCCACTTCCAACTTGGGGAAGATGAACTCCTTTATTCAAGTTTTCCAAAACCCTTTCCCAAACTTGAGAGTAAAAAGTACTAAAAATTATATTGTCTAAACTTTGCACTAACATCTCTTTCTAAAATCTGATACTAAGCTATATCTCTCAATGAGTATTTATAGTTTTCAAAAATATGTGTTGTGGCGGATCACTCAGCGACATTAGTCGAAATCGCCGATCAACTCAGCGATTCTCCATTTGGTGTAGTTCATCGCCGTCTTGCACCGTCCTTCGGCATCGTTGTGCTTTGTGTCATTGGGCGACATAGTACTGCTTCGCGGAACTATTCGGCGACACGCCGACTGCTCCTTTAATCGCCTTTTGATTCACTTCCTTCAGGGCTTCGCGTACTGGAACAAAGGGCGGAGTGCATCCCTTTGGCGATTCGCCAAGTATGCTTGGCGATCCTCAAGCCTTCATTTTCTCGTTCTTTTCAGCCTTTTCGTTCTTTTTTGCGAAGTAGTGTCCATGTATTCCTTCAAACTTCAAATACCTGAAACTTAAAGGTTTTCATCAAATATTGAGATAAAATAAAGCATTTGAGGACACAATTTCTATTAAAATAAAGCCCTAAATGAGTCCAATCTATGGACTCATCAACTACAAACATGTATCAACCTTAAGAAACTCCAATCCACAAAGCCCACAAGAATTCAACCGAAAATTTATCAAGAACTCAAGGATTTACTTCAAATCTAAATAACTTCGCTGAAATTGAATCATGATTGTCGCGTGGGTGAACTAACCCAACACTATATGATCTCACATACCTTGTAGGGATCACCCCCGACGAAATCCAGAAACTAATCTCGACGAATCTTGAACGTTCTTGCTTCCCCTTCTCCTTTCTCTTTTCTCCAAGCCCTAGCGTGAAATTCACTTTTCTAAAACTGACTAAAATCTGACTTTACCCAATTAAACTCCTAAAAATAAATTAATTAAGTTGGGTAAGGAAAAGACCAAACTACCCTTCTAAAATCCGGATTGGACTTTTCTTATTCGAACAACCCAACTTCCGAAGGGCATAACTTACTCATACGAACTCGAAATCACGCAAACTTGGCGGCGTCGGAAAGATCATTCCAACCATATTTGGAATAACACCTAACTCATCTTGAGCTAGGAATTATGGCCGTTTGAATTTGACCAAAAACTCATTTTAACACCTTTACCAAATTTCCAGATTTTTAAATTCTTCCCAAAAATAACTATATTCAGATTTTAAACTTCCTTCTAGTTCTTTCTAGTTGCGAGATGTTACAATTCTTATCCAAGCCCATTTACCAAGAATGTTGATCGAGGTCAATCTTTTCAATACAAAAGCTCCAAAATGGTAAAAACTCATCCAAAAATCTCCCTACCACTTCAAGAAGCATGCCACCCATCTCAACATATCAAAAATACAACATAGAAGCTACAAAAATGAACAAAATAGACAAAGCATACAAGGACTTGAAAATGATATCGAGGGTCATTACAATAGCCTTTTCAATTTATTGGTTAGCAAGGTATAGTTCTGCTCCTACTAGGACATATTGGAATGGGATTAAACACATATTGATGTATTTAAAAAGGACTATCGATATGAGGTTATTTTATCAAATAATTGCAGTTCTGATCTTATTAGTTATGCTGATGCAATATATATATCTAATCCACACAAACTTGATCTAAAATAGTCTACGTGTTTATATGTGGGGTACTGTCATATCTTTGATATCTACAAAGCGGTCTATTGTGGATACTTCATCAAATCATGCTTAGAGAATAGATATTCATGAAGCAAGCCAAGAATGAGTGTTGTTGAGGCCGATGATACATCTTATTAGAGAAAAATAGGTTGGAATGTGACAAGCTACCCATAATTCTATATAAAAATAATGCAACATGCACAACACAACTAAAGGGAGGATTCATAAAAAGAGATAGGTCGAAACACATTCTGCCAAAAGCTTTCTACACATATGAGCTCCAAAAAAATGATGATATCGACATACAATAGATTCATTCGAGTGATAGTGTGACTGATTTATTCACCAAGTCTCTACCAACTGCAACTTTTGAGAAGAGGGTGTACAAGATTGGGATGTGAATATTCAAGTTTTTGGATTGATATTCTCATTAGAGGGAATTGATATGTGTTTTACTCTTTTTTCTCTTACGAAATTTAGTCCCACTGAGGTTTCCTTATAAGATTTTTAATGAGATAGGCTAAATACGGATTACTAGATATGTATACTCTTTTTCTTTCACTAGAGTTTTTTTTATTGTGTCTTTTCGTGGCAAACTGTTAACAATGCATATTATCTATCAATTAGACATTCAAGGAGAGTTTTATAAATGATAATGAATGTCTATCAACTTAAAGTGAATGTCTATCTTTCAAGAAAAATTAGGAACCTTAACTCAGAAATCAAATCAATTTTTTCCTATAAATAAAGAATTCTCTTCATTGTAAATCACCTATAAGAAGTCTTTATCTCTTCTTCTTCTTTTAATTGTATTGTAATTTCATAACAATAGGTGACTTTTTCCTTTTTTGTTAAGTGATTTGTTTTTGGGAAAAATGATCTGATATACCCTTAATTTTGCTATTTAAAATTGATATACGCCTCGTTACAAAAGTGGTTCACATATACCCTAATAGTTACAAAATTTGCTCACATATATCCCTAACAGTTACAAAAGTAACTAACATATACCCCAACCATTACAAAAGTGATAAAATTAATCTAAATTAATTTTTTGATTTTTTTAAAAAGTCATGTGTTTGATCTTTTCCACATATAAATTATTCTTTGACTTCTTTGATTATTAGTATTTGAGTTTCTTATTATTTTATTTTATTTTTCATTCTTTAGTGTAAAAATAAGAGAAATAAAAAGAAAGGAGCGTGAATGAAAAAAGAGATTTTTTTTAAAACTATGCTATATTGTAATTTAGTTTTTATATTTGTAATTTTTTTTAGGGCATCTATAATAAATTATACAAGAAAATAAGTGAAAAAAATAATTAAATTTGACCATCAAAATAATAAATTTAAATTAGCCGTTGAGTTAAAAAAGTCTAAAAAAATACGTTAGAAGGATCAAATATACCCATACATGGATTATTTTATAATAAAAATTAGGGATAAGAGTCTGAAAAATACCCCAACTTTGGTCGAATTTGTTGTTGTGATACTAAACTTTCATGAGGACCTATTACCTCCCTAGACTATTTAATAGTGTATTTTTTACCCCCTGAACTATTTAATAGTGTATTTTAAAGATATATATGTGCCCACGTGGATACATTACTATTTATAATTTTGTATTATTTTTATGTCCACGTGGGTAAATATATATGTTTAAAATACAGTATTAAATAGTCTAGGGAGGTAATAGGTCCTCATGAAAGTTTAGTATCGCAACAGCAAATTCGACCAAAGTTGGGGTATTTTTCAGACCCTTATCCCTAAAAATTAATTTAAATTAATTTTTTACACTTCATTAGAAGAAAAGGGTCTATGTGAACGATTTGTGTAACTAGGGGTGTTCACGAATCGATTTGGATCAGTTATTGGTCAAAACCAAAACTAAACCAACTTAATCGATTTTAAAATTATCAAAATCAAACCAAACCAAGCCAAATATAATATACATTTATCGATTTGGTTATTATCAGTTTTGGTTCGGTTTGGCTCAGTTATTCGGTTATTAACCATAGACAAAAAAAAAGAAGAAGAAACAATTCATTCAAAACATGAAAAAAGTGACAACAATTCATTCAAAACAAAAAATAATAGGAATGACTGACATTACAAAATTTTCAATCATTGAATTTACTATGAATAAAACTTTAAAATTCATTATCTTGGCCTAGAAGGAAGAGATAGTGACATTTTCAATCCCACAAAGAATCGTCATAGACACTCATTTACATGAAACCAATAAGATAAATGCTCTCACCTTGGGCATTTTTGCTTTCATAAGTAAATTATAATTAAGTTTTGATGAAAACATGTATAAGATCTTTAAAATTATTTATAAAAATAATGTATTATGTATGTCTAATAATAAAATATATGTATATAGTCAATTGGTTCGGTTCGGTTATTTCTTCGATTTTTTCGAACAAAACCCTTAACAACCCAAATGTTATCGATTAAAAATCTAAACCCAAACCAAACCAAACCCAAATAAAATCGGTTTGTTTAATCGATTTGATTCGATTTGGATCGGTTTTTATCCAAATCGTGAGCACCTCTATGTGTAACAATAGAGATATAATCATATAAATGAGTGTCTTTCATAATAAGGGGTATATGAGCTTTAAACAGTAAAGTTGAGGGATATATCAAGTCATTTTCCCTGTTTTTAAATAAAGTTCATCTATTACACGGGGGAGATCAATGAAAATCAACGTGCACCAATTGTGTGGAAACTTCTTTGCACTCTTTTTTGTTTCAACTTCAATAATTCTATTGGATATTTTTTCTTGATGAAGAATAAAGGCAGATAATAAAAGGGGTAATAATAATACAAAAAGAAGGGCATAGCGTATAATTAGCCATTGATAAACAAACCCCAACGATAAGTATTTTGCATTTGCCGCCAAATACGGGGTCGACTACATACATCTCTTTACTCAAACAAACAAAAACTCAAAAATGTGTCATTGGATCCTTCAATTATTTCTTTTAACCTCTGAAGCTCATTTTTCAGGTAAATTAAGGCATAAACACATCTCTCAAGCAAATGAATAATTAATATATATATTCATGATCGTGTCTTATACATAAATTTCTTAATAAGTTGTTGTTGCTGTAATATACACCACAAATATAATAAATATTACAGTTGAAAATTACACCAACAATTGTGTTCTTTTCTTGCATGTTTCATTGTAAAGAATTAACAGATTTTGTTGAAATAATAAGAAATTTATGGTTGTTAATTGATTAAACGAAACTAGATCCAGCAAAGACATAATTCATGAATAATTAATGGTTGCAATTTATTAGTAGTATATCTATGTTCACTTTCTTGTTTTCTATTTTCAGTTGGGATTAGTTCCATCATGTTGAACAGCAATTTAATTTGCATAATATATTGACAATATTTATGTCCTGCCAGACAAATTAAAGACATGTATTTGGTATAACACTTGCAAGAATGATGAAAGGGACTTCCTTTGTTTGTGATAATGTAATGATCTATCATGTGAGGTAACAAGCCCTTTCGTTATTGCGGTTGCCATTTTTGGCAAAACTATGAGGGACACGTATTATAAGCAAGTAAGATCGTAGTTGGTTATGATTCGTGGAGGAAAATAAGGCATTCTGTTATTAATTAGCTGCAAAATCAGGGAATTGTGTCCTTATGGCTGGAAGACCTTGTATGGATAGTCCTGGAGGTCCAGTACTCCTGCATGGAGAACTGGATGTGCAGATTATAGAAGCCAAGTCACTTCCAAACATGGACATGGCATGTTGTTCAAAGTTTAGCCCATTTGGATCTACGCGAAAAGTTAAGAACAAGGATCCAGGAAAATCAGGAACTCGTAAAATATTAGATACTAGTGACCCTTATGTGTCTGTTGTTATAGGTGGGGCAAAAGTAGCTCGAACAACAGTGATTCGCAATGATGAAAACCCATCATGGAATGAGCATGTTCGCATACCAGTTGCTCACACAGTTGACAAAGTTGAGTTTTTTGTCAAGGATAATGATGGGGTAGGAGCTGAACTGATTGGAAAGGTGGATATACCAGCTGATAAAATTCTTGCAGGTAAAGAAATAAGTAGTTGGTTCCCCATTCTTGGACATTCCGGGGATCCTCTGAAAACTGGCGCTCAACTGCATCTGTCAATCCAATACAAGCCAGTGGCGGAGAATCCTTTATATAGAAATGGTGTTGGACGTGATGCGAATAGTGTAGGAGTACCACATACCTATTTTCCACTACGAAGAGGTGGAAATGTTACTCTTTATCAGGATGCTCATGTGCCTGATGCAACACTTCCAAAAATATCACTAGATGATGGGAAGGTTTTTAGTCATAACAAATGCTGGGAAGATATATGTCATGCCATGTTGGAGGCTAAGTATCTAATATATGTTGTTGGTTGGTCTGTATATCATCCTATACGGCTAGTAAGAGAACCTACAAGGCCGTTGCCTTCGGCAGGGGAAAGAACACTAGGAGATTTGCTCAAGTACAAGTCGCAAGAAGGAGTTCGTGTGATTTTGCTCATTTGGGATGATAAAACCTCAAATGATGATGTCTTCCTCAAAACGGTAATATAATGGACTATACAAAACTGTTAATGTGATTTCTAATGACAATCCTTTTTGCAGTCGCAATTTGGTCAGCATCATAATATTGGTCTTATTGTCTTATGAGCTCGAATGCAGGAAGGTGTAATGCAGACTCATGATGAAGAGACCAGAAAGTTTTTTAAACACTCAAGTGTACACTGTGTGCTTTGTCCTCGTTCCGCCAGCACTAAGCTTAGTATTCTCAAGAGACAGGTTTATACTTTATTTTTATTTTTAAGGGCAAGGAGAGGGGAACATATATGGCAGATGAATTCTAATTGCATGATTATTTAATATTTGAAAAAGTTGTACATCTCTAACAAGCAAGTAGTTTTACTATCTTCAAGCATAATTCAGCCAAGGGGATCCATTGATCAAAGGATCACTTGATTTCACCTGTTAATCAAAGGATCACTTCATTGTGCAGATTATTGGAAATCTTTTTACACATCATCAGAAATGTGTGCTTGTTGACACCGAAGCACCTCAGAATGAACGGAAAATCACTGCTTTTGTTGGTGGCCTGGATCTATGTGACGGCCGCTATGATACTCCCGAGCATAGATTGTTTAGCGATCTCGATACTGTCTTTGTAAATGATGTTCATAATCCTACATTCACAGTAAGCTATTAATTTGGATATCTTGAAGTTTCTGTGATAAAGTTTTATTCAAGACGTCAGAGTACTTCAGAAACCTAAAATGTTTCAATATGAAATAGTTTACAAAGAATAGTAGGTGGGTCTAGGATTTAAATTCTATGGGTTCGATGTTTAAGGTTCTTATATTTTTACTACCATCATCGGGAAAAACAGTATTTTTTACATTCTTGGATGGATATTGAATTATCTTTTCTTTCATATACCCTTCTGGTATGGTAGATGTATCATTGTATCTCTTACATATATACAGACTACTTCAGGTGGCCCAAGAGAACCATGGCATGATCTACACTGTAAAATTGATGGTCCTGCTGCTTATGATGTTTTAACAAACTTTGAGCAAAGATTTAACAAGGCTATGAAATGGCTCAAACTAAGAAAAGTCAAACAAGGGTCTGATACATTGCTTAAGTTAGATCGAATAGCAGCAATTCGTATGCCTTCCGCCGGGCCAGATGGTGACCTTGCAGTCCGTGTCACAAATGAACAAGATCCTGAGAGTTGGAATGTGCAGGTATCAGACATATTTCTTATTTTATGATGTTGCTTCTCTGTCAATCATTAAAAGTTTGTTGTAACCATTTCTTGTGCGCACTCTTTCCAGGTATTTAGATCAATTGATTCAGGATCAGTAAAAGGATTTCCAAAAGACATTAAGGAAGCAGAGGCACAGGTATAATAACTAAACATTTTGGAAACCTGAGTTCCGTATATTACTAGTTTCAGATAGTTCTTGCTGGTAGATGCTGTGTGCAAAATCAAGTCAGAAAGTGAAAGTGGAACATGTTTCCATTTGCAGAATCTTGTCAGTGGAAAAAACTTGAAGATAGAAAGAAGCATACATTTGGCTTATGTGAAAGCAATTCGATCTGCCCAGCACTTTGTGTACGTCGAGAATCAGTATTTTCTTGGATCTTCATATAGCTGGCCATCATACCGCAATGCAGGTATCCAAGTGTTCTCAACTCAATTTCAACTATTGCTCTTTAAAAATTCTAGCTGATAGTCTAACTTAGCCCCCTTTCTCATTTCTACTTTTGCTAGTGATTACAACAAGCTTAATCATGTATATAGATAGCTGAATGTTTAAGTTGCGTTAAGGTGTGTAGAGGACAAGGTGTGGAGAATAACTTGTGTGTTATTCCATTATGTAAGATGCATATATACAGATACAATGAGCTCTAATTAACGAAACTAAATAAGGAAAGAATCGAAATATATTCTATCATATCCCTACATATTTATTGCTATGTACACTACACCCAAAAGTGTCTACATTCATTATGTAACACTCCCCCTCAAGGTGGAGCATAGATGTTAGTCATGCCCAGCTTGTTACAAAGGTAATCATCTCGAGTCCCATTCAATGCTTTTGTGAACAAATCAGCTAGTTGCTCTCTTGTCTTCACATAACCGGTGGAAATTAGGCTTTCCTGAATCTTCTCACGAATAAAATGACAGTTAACATCAATATGTTTAGTTCTATCATGATACACTGGATTCGAGTCAATATGGAGAGCAACTTGATTATCACACCAGAGTTTTGTTGGTGTCTGATGCTTTAACTCAATTTCAGTTAAAAGATGATGTATCCACATAATTTCACACGTAGATTGTGACATAGCTCTATATTCAAATTCTGCACTGAATCGAGATACAACACTTTGCTTCTCACTCCTCTATGATACCAAGTTCCCTCCAACAAGGACACAATAGCATGTAGTAGATCCTCTATCAATTTTGGACCCAGACCAATCGACTTATGCAAAACACTAGATACGATGATGATTGTGATTGCTATAAAATATGTCAAGTCAAGGAGCTCTTTTCAAGTAACATAGAATATGTTCCAAACCTGTCTAGTGTTTGATCGTAGGTGCAGACATGAACTGACTAACAACACTTACTGCAAAAACAATATCAGGACGAGTCACAGTAAGGTAGTTTAACTTTCCAACTAATCTTCTGCATCTCTCTAGATCATCAAAATGATCGTCATGATCTTTCATAAGATGAACATTAGGAACCATTAATTTACTACAAGGTTTTGCTACCAACTTTCCAGTGTATGCATGCTGGTCAAGAATATACTTTCTCTGAGATAGAAAAATTTCCTTCTTGCTTATATTCACTTCTACTTCCAAAAAGTACTTTAAGTCGACCAAGTCATTTGTATGAAACCTAGTGTGCATAAAAGACTTGAGGGAAGAGATCCCAACATAATCACTTCTTGTGATGACAATGTCATCAACATATACATCAAGGAGGATAGTTCTAGTTGCTGATTACCGATAGAAGACTGTGTGATCACATTTTCTCATTTTCAGCCCAAAATCCTTAACTACCTCACTGAACTTGCCAAACCAATCCCGGGGACTCTATTTCAAACCATACAAAGAATTTTTCAAATGACATACTTTTCCACACTCCCCCTGGGCAACAAAACCGGGTGGTTGCTCTATATACACTTCCTCTTGAAGATCACCATGAAGAAATGCATATTTGATATCTAACTGATGTAAAGGCCGATTCTCAGAAGCAGCTAGAGAAATGAACCAGTGAACAGGAGTAAGTTTGGAAACCGGAGAAAAGGTGTCTGAATAATCCACCCCATAAGTCTGAGCATAACCTTTAGCCACAAGTCTGGCCTTAAGTCTTGCCACTGAACCATCAAGATTCACTTTAACAGTGAACACCCACTTACATCCCACTGGTTTCTTTCCGTTGGGTAGATCCACCAAATTCCATGTGTGATTTTCCTCTAAGGCATGTATTTCCTCAAGCATCACATTAGACCATCCAGGATGATTCAAAGCCTCCTTCACTGTTTTGGGTACAGAGATGGAATCTAGGGAAACAATCAAAGATCTAGATGAAGATGATAAGTGATCATAGGAAACGAAATTAGCAATAGAATATGTGAATTTGAAAGTCCTTGTATCTTTGCAAAGAGCAATAGGAAGGTCAAGAGTTTCCCGAGGATCAGGTGGAGGAAGATCTAAAGGAACTGATGCAGGACATAAATCGTTATTCTCTTGACTCCTTGAGTAAACTTGAGTGATTGGCGGCCTGGCCATCATAGAACGAGTAGGTAATGAAGGCACAGTACATGATTGGTTCTCAATAGAAGTACTAGAAAATGGATGGCCACTATCATTTGGTGGTACCGTCGAAACACGGGTAACCTGATAGACTAACCATTCATCTTCCTCCCCTCACTTGTAGAAATAAGAGGTGCATAGAAGAATAGTGTAGTCTTTGAAAACACCACATCATTAGATACTAAGTATCTTCCAAGTTCAGTAGAACAACAACGATAACCTTTCTGGAGATGAGAATAGCCAAAAAAACACACGTTACTGCTTTGGGATCCAACTTTGTAACAAATGATGGAACATCTCGAACATAACATGTGCTTCCAAAAACCTTAGATTCAATTGGAAATATTGACTTGTTTGGAAAAAGAACATTGTAGGGAATATTACAAACAAGTACACTAGATGGCATATGATTGATTAGAAAACAAGTTGTAGAAACCCCAGCTGCCCAAAACTGTTTAGGAACTTTCATTTGAAACAAAAGTGCCTGAGCTGTCTCAAGTAGATGTCTATTCTTCCTTTCAGCAACTCCATTTTGAGAAGGTGTATCAACACATGAAGACCGATAAAGAATACCATATTGTCTCATGTGTGACCGAAACAATTCTAACATGTATTCTTTGGAATTGTGACTTCTCAAAATACGTACGGAAGCATTGAATTGAGTTTTGATTTCAGCATAGAAGGCACAAAAAATGAGTGAACACTTCAGAACGACCCTTCATAAAATAAATCCAAGTCATTCGAGAGAAATCATCCACAAAAATGACAAAAAAGTTGTGCCCAATTTTGGAGACAACCGGACATGGTTCCCAAACATCAGAGTGAACTAACTCAAAAGCTGACTCAACCCGCTTACTAACCCTTGGACCTACTGAGCTACGATAATGTTTTGCAAATCGACATGGCTCACATTCTAATAAAGAAATGTTCTGAAACTGAGGACAAAGCTTCTTCGACAAAGGTAAATAAGGATGTCCCAATTGACAATGTGCTTCAAATGGAGATACGACACCTGAACATGCAACCAATTGAGGTTCATATTCATCAAGGATGTAGAGACCATCATCTTTATGTCCTTTACCAATAACTTAATTTGTTGTAAGATCACAAAACATACAATGATCCGGAAAGAATGAGATATAACAATTGAGGTCTTTAGTAAGTCTACTGAAAGATATCAAATTAAAGGACAATTTTGGTAAAGTCAATACAGATGACAGAGTAATGGAAGTGGTTGGCTTAACCGTCCTAGATCCGACAATATTACAAATTGAAACCATCAGCTACCTTAACAGGAGAAAGTGTTTTATGTGATTGAAAGGTAGAAAATATATTAGAATTTCCTGTCATATGATAAGTGGCACCCAAATCAATAATCTGCTTATTTAAGAGGAGACAAGACATGTTTTACCTGACTCGGAAAGGATAGTAACTGAAATAGATTCATTTACTGATTTCTGATAGTGCAAGAACCTATCAAACTCCTCCATTAAAACCAAAATTGTTTGACCAGATGATTCACCAGATGTAATGGCAAGATTAACTGCTTGAGTCATTTTCCAACTAAATGATTTTACGTGGTAAAATAACAATATCTTTGAATAAATAAAGTTGGACTACCAGAAGTTAATAACCAGCAAATTAATCCCAGGTCAAAGAACAATCACTTTGCTTAACAATGAAATTACCGCTTGATAAGTTCAATGTGCAAACAAGATTGACGAGTTGAAAAGGAGAACAAATCTGACACCAAACTCTTAACGATGAAACTGAAGCTTCCCCAAGAATGTTATCAAGCAGCCAAATAACAGAGAAAATAAAGTGATTGAAATTAAAGAACCTGGGCAGAATCTGGAACCGTCAAAGCTTTCACAAATCAAGATTATCGAACCAGATACTATCAGTTCCTAGTAAGAAATGTCGCGAGTGTGCCCAAAATGAAATCAGATCTAATTTCCAGATTGTTGGAAAATCAGACCCACACGCGCAACCTCAGTAGATTGCTAGAAAATCTATTACCGATGCATGAGACCAGGGGCGTAGCTACCCTATAGTGAGGGTGTCCCCTTCGTCGGAAAATAATACCATATTTATAAGTAAAATGATACATGAAGTGATTAAATAACAAATTTTGGACATCCTTGACAGAATAGGTGTTGTAGCCCAATGGTTTTAGATGCCTTGAAAGAGCCCTAAATGCTCATGTGTTTAAATCTCACTAATGACTTTTTTTTCCCTTTAATTTTCGGATACCCTTCGTGAAATTCCTGGCTCCGTCACTGTGTGAGACTCTATCTCTTCCTCACTGACCACACAAATTTGTATATTTAAAAATTTATTTTGCTAATATGGGGAAGACAACCCACCCTAGGTAGAAGGTGACCACTTAATCACAACTTGCAAATGCCCCAAAGTGCCTCCGGCGAATATTCCAATTAACATCGGCAAACAGATCCACCATGGCTCTGATACCATGTAGAAGACAAGGTGTGGAGAATAACTTGTGTATTATTCCATTATGTAAGATGCATATATACAGATACAATGAGCTCTAATTAAGGAAACTAAATAAGAAAAAAATTGAAATATATTCTATCTTATCTCTACATATTTGTTGCTATGTACACATCACCCAAAGTTGTCTACATTCATTATGTAACAGTAAAATTATATTGATAGAGCCGAGCCGGCAATATAAATCTGTCATATTCTTTTTCAAACCAGGAAAAATGTTGTTCACAAGCAAGACAAGAGTTTGTTATATACTCGTAACGAAAAAAGGTATTATATGTCCGTGTAGGGATAAATGTGAGATTTAAAGAACCACTAGTTTTAGAAAAACACATAATTTTCCTTGAAATAATGTTTTTTGGGTATAGAACCAAGGGGATTTAGAGCAGAATGTATATAAAGGCTTAACATTGCCGATTCCAGCTAGTTTGGGATTGAGGCATTTTCTATTGAAAGATAGAAGAAAGGTAAGAGTTTGTCAACAAATTAACAGAAAACTTGTAGCTTTGAAGTATAAGTGAAAAGAAATAAATGTTGAAGGGAAGTTCCAACTTGACTTACAAGTTTTAGGTACTTCTGCGTATTTAAGGATGTCTTGTCAAAATTCATACTTGTATACGCATCCACTGTTATGTAGGACATGTGGTGAGGAAATTCTTATGTTTTGTAGATGAAAATGTAATGCATAATTTTTAATGTTCCGATTAAAATTCGTTTGTACCATCTAAGGAAAGCAATATCTAAACAGGTGCCCCTAGCACTCAGAAATTGGCACAAGTATGACAAATGCATGTGAATGACGAGTTCTCGAATAAGGGAGATTAGTGACATACTGGAGAAGTCTTTGCATGTAGAGGTCTTTTACAAGTATTATAGACGTAGACATTTGATGATATGTACGATAATGAGGCAGAAATATTTCCAAAATGCTATACAAATGATGAGCAGGAGTTCCAAAAGTCAACTACAAACTAAGAGCTTTTAACAATAAATTCAAATTTTCAAATACAATCCATAGTTAAGTTGCAAATAAATGAACATTTTAGAATCTTTAACAAGAAAAATGAATGTCACAGTGCAATATATAACATCTGGTACTATATCTTTCTAACAGGAGCTAATAACCTAGTCCCTATGGAAATTGCTCTGAAAATTGCGAGAAAAATTGCAGCAAATGAACCTTTTGCAGCATACATTGTGGTTCCAATGTGGCCTGAAGGTGTCCCTACCAGTAAAGCAGTGCAAGAAATTCTCTTCTGGCAGGTTCGAATGAACTATACTTATTTGTTTTATGAAAAAATTTCCTTCCTCTAGTTTGCATATCAGTAAATGAACTAGGTTACTGAACACTCAACTCGTCATTTGTTTTATGATTTAGAATAGACATCGAGCTCATTATCAAGCAAGAACGCTCTTGTGAGCTGAAGATATACTCACAAAGGCTATGTTTTCTTCGATTTCATAAGTATTTGCACATTTATTAAAATCATACTTATCTTGTAACCATTTACGTTACCTGCTGATATTCATATTTAGGTATGAAAGTTGATTCTTGGATAAAAAGCTACAAAGAGACTGTATTACATGAAATGTTTTTTAGCTCAAAGCTCTACCTTGGTTGTCTAATGATCATGCCGAACTGATAATATATAAATCATAATGCCTCATCAATTCTGATTTATCTAATAAAATTGTTATTCTGGAATTGCAATGATTACAGAGCCAAACAATGTCAATGATGTACAAAATTGTGACAGAGGCTCTTGAAAAGGCAGGCCTTTCTCAGTATTTTCATCCTCAGGATTACTTGAACTTCTACTGCCTAGGGAAACGTGAAGTAAAGCCTGTAAATCAGAAAGCTAGTGCACATAACCAGGACCGTTTACTGGTACAGTTTTGCTTAAATTACATGGACTATTAATATATCGATAATAAATGTCGCATCCTTGTAGTAAGTATAAAACAATAACAATTTCTCTTATTTATTTGCTATGATCCTTGGGATCTTGAGGTCAACAATGACCTTGTAAATTAGCAGTTTCTACCATTGGACCGGAGCGTTTGAGAAGGTAAGAAATTGTAACATTTTAGTACACCTGACTTTACAGGGATTGGCTCAAAAGTTTGGGAGATTTATGATCTATGTACACTCAAAAGGAATGATAGTAGATGATGAATATGTCTTGATGGGTTCCGCAAATATCAATCAAAGATCTTTGAGTGGTTCAAGGGACACAGAAATTGCTATGGGAGCTTATCAACCAAATTACACATGGGCAAGAAAGGATCGCCATCCAAATGGCCAGGTTTGGGATACAATTTATTTCTTTCACTACAAATACCATACACATCCGAAGAACGTTATAGTTGATAAATATTCTGAACTAACAGCATGTAGTACACTAGTTGGATGACTAAACTAGTTGAATTAATTGCTTTTAAGTATAGTAACTGAACATATTAACATGCTAATGAGAAACGAGAGCTTCATATATATGAGCATGAGTTAATTTCTATACCAGTATGAAACAAATTATGCTATCATGCCATTTAAAAGATAACTAGAGGCAATAACATAATAAGTGAAATTAGTAACTACAAAACAAAGGCAAGTTAAATTGAACTTATAAGTGAAATTTTAGGACTATAACAACAAAGTGAATGGAAACATATTCCAGGTGTATGGTTATCGGATGTCTCTGTGGTCTGAGCATCTTGGATTAGTGGAGAGCACATTCATGGAGCCTCAGACCGTGGAATGTGTTAGACGCGTAAATGAGATGGCTAGATACAACTGGAATGCATTTTCAGGAGATGAGTACAAGAAGATGAAGGGGCACTTGATGCAATATCCAATTCAGGTTAGCAAAAATGGAGAAGTCGCAAATCTGCCTGGCTTTGAATGCTTCCCTGATGTTGGTGGTAAGATTCTAGGGGCACCCACAAATCTTCCTGATGCTCTTACCACTTAACACTCACATATTATCAAATGCGTTGTGCTTAGTCACGCCAGTGAGATTCGGATACCGGATGCCTAAAAACAAAAAATGAAATAATGCATTGTGATTTTGGACTTGTTACAATAGAAGCTAAGCAAGGAAGATATATAAGATAATTTCAAGTACAAGTCATTGAAGTTATCTATTAATTTTTGTTGAATGATTAATATGAAGAGATTGTTTATCAGAAACTTTATATACAAATTTGTACAAATTTACTTCTTAAACAGCAGAAAATGTTTCCATAAAATATAATGTTTCCTTTGTTTTCTACAAATTTGTACAATGTGCATGCTAGGTGTTAAGAAAAGGTTGACAAATCCTTCTAAAACTTTGTAGAGTTGATGTAATATTAAGCTCTTCTTTTACCATTAGGAACATCATCATATCAATTATATTACTCCATCCGTTCCATATTAGTTGATCATGTACAATTAATTTTTTTCCGAAAGTGTTCACATTTTGTTTGTAAAATTTCCAAGAAGGTTTTAAGGGGTGAATTAGTAAAATAATCTTCTTGTTTATGATTTCTTAAGCATTGTGTAAAATAAAAAGTGATAAACTAATATGGGACGGAGGAGTAGGAATTAAGTGAATAAATGACCAACAAATTAATCAGAAATAAATCACTAATCATCATATATTATTAAGAATGGGAAGCTCCAAAATGGAAAGTTGGTCATTGACAGAAGTGACCGCTTTCTAGTGTAGTTGGTACCGCCCCTGTTCACTTTAGCATGCAAGGAACACCTTCGATGGAAGTTTGATCTTTCCTGAATGTATCCTAATTTTTAGCCTAATTTGTCTTCTGATGATCGATTCAACCTCTGATAAAAAAGAAATTATGAAAATACAGTTTTTGCCCTTCAATTAAGCACAATTTTTGTAATATTTTTGTCCAAAAATATAAATATACATATGAATCAAATAAAAAAAAATGAAAAATAAAAAAGTTACTTTATGAAAATGCGGAACATTAAGATGGTTAGATTAGAGAGACTTTTGAATTTCCCAAGAACCATATAAGCTTAATTAGAACAATTAATTTGTTGAGTAATGGCAAATGACTGTTATGTTTTATCACATTCAAAATCATAACATTACAAATTATAATTATTAAGCACTTATTAAACAAACAGAATTGGTATAAATGTAATGACATATTCCTTTAGTCCAAGGAAGACTAATACTCCATCCATACCTATTTATATGTCGTTATTACTAAAAATAAATATTTTTTAATATTTGTCATTTCACAAAAATCAATTCATAAATGACATTATTCTTCTGATTTTACCCTTGAGAGTTCTTAACCTTGAAAATATGTATTTGACCAACATAGAAAAACTAAGTAATCAATTCATGTCCATTGGTCAAATTTATTCATGTTCATTGATTGAAAACTTGACTTTGAGAGAACACTAAATAAGGGTACAATGATAAACTTACTTTGTTTCTTTTAGTATGTGGACGTATAAATAGAAACAAAGGGAGTATATGTAAGTTGGGTTTAAGCAATGTGTGAATGGGAAATAAGAATGAATCAGAAATTGGGAAATGTGGGGGAACCAATTTGGAGGGAAAATGAAAAATCATTTCTCTCATATTGGTAGAAGAAAGGAAAAAAATTGTTCTTATAATAGGAAACACTTCCTTTATCTCTTAAAGAATTAAGTAGAAGGTGCCCCCTCGTGTCTTCGTCACTCGCTCTCTTAGCCTCGGCTCCGACAAATGATTGACTTCCGAACATACACCTATTTTTCTAGAAGACACAAACGTTCTGAACAAACATAGGTGCGTTCACACTTGCTGTTCAAACTTGCTGCAATTGGCTATAAATAGCGAGACTTCTCTCATTTCAAACACTGAAAATTTTCTCTTTTCTGCATACATTTCCTTACAAATAAAATTATCGATCGACTGAGTCTGTGTGTGCGCTCTCATTAATAATTTTTGAGTTCACTGAAATTATTTAAGTTTGAGGTACCGCTACTTCTTTAGTAGTTAATCTGTTTTATCTTGGGAGGAATAAATCTACAATCTCGGGTACTTGAGGGGATTAAATTTCTTAAGGATACACAGTGGGTTCTGTGGACTCAGATTGTTTATTTTCTGTCTTTCTATTTCATCTTTTCTGTCTTACTAACCTGAATATAGGAGCTAACAAGCTTAAAAAATTTAATATATATTTGTTTTTGTATTTGAGGTTTTTGGAGATTAAAACCTCTCTGATTTTTTACTCTGCTTAGATTCATTCCATTATTGATTAAAAGAATATAAGAACTTCATTGTTAAATCAGAAACAAGTTGTATAAAGATTTATTCTTTACGGTTAGTATATCATATACTAAATTGTCTGTCAAATGACAGAAAAATGACTAATTTAAGTCAAGTTAATGTTGGAATAATGAGTGTTGCAGCAACATCCATTGCACACAATAGTTCAATTGCTGCTCTTGCACCGACTGAGAAATTTTCTGGAGTCGACTTCAAGAGATGACAACAAAAGATGTTCTTTTATCTGATTACGTTGAGTCTACAGAGGTTCATTGGTGAGAACGTTCTTATTCTGTCGGATGAAACTCCGAATGAAGAGCGATTCTTGATAACAAAAGCATGGAAGCACTTAGATTTTTTGTGCAAAAACTATATTCTGAGTGGCCTGCAAGATGATTTGTACAATGTGTACAGTAATATGAAGACCTCAAAAGAATTCTGGGATGCTTTTGAAAAAATGTACAAAACAGAGGATGCCGAATGAAGAAGTTCACTGTGGCAAAGTTTTAGAACTATAAGATGATAGACAGTAAGATTGTCGTCATCCAAGTTCAGGTATACAAATGAATTAAAAAAAAAAAAAAAAAGTTACTTCATGAAAAATGTGGAACATTAAGATGGTTAGATTAGAGAGACTTTTGAATTTCCCAAGAACAATATAAGCTTAATTACAACAATTTATTTGTTGAGTAATGGTAAATGACTGTTATGTTTTATCACATTCAAAATCGTAACATTAGAAATTACAATTATTAAGCAATTATGATTCAAACAGAATTGGTATTAATGTAATGACTTATTCCTTTAGTCCAAGGAAGACTAATACTCCCACCATACCTATTTATATGTCATTCTTACTAAAAATAAATATTTCTTAATACTTGTCATTTCACAAAAATCAATGTATAAATGACATTATTCATTTGATTTTACCCTTGAGAGTTCTTAGCCTTGAAAATATGTATTTGACCAACATAGAAACACTAAGTAAACAATTCATGTCCATTGGTCAAATTTATTCATGTTCATTGATTGGAAACTTGACTTTGAGAGAGTACTTAATAAGGGTACAATGATAAACTTACTTTGTTTCTTCTAAAATGGTGATATATAAATAGAAATAGAGGGAGTATATGTATGTTGGGTTTAAGCAAGGTATGAATGAGAAATAAGAATGAATGAGAAATTGGAAAATGTGGGGGAACCAATTTGGAGGGAAAATGAAAAGTCATTTCTCTCATATTGGTAGAAGAAAGGAAAACAATTATTCTTATATTAGGAAACCCTTCCTTTAGCTCTTAAAGGGCCAAGTAGAAGGTGCCCCCTCGCGTCTCGCTCGCTTGGCATCTACTTAGGCAAATGATTGACTTCCGAACAAACACTTATTTTCCCAAGAGACACAAACGTTCTGAACAGACATATATGCATTCACACTTGCTGTAATTGGCTATAAATAGACAGATTTCTCTCATTTTTCAAACATTAAATTTTTTCTCTCTTCTGCATATATTTTCTTATAAATAAAATTATCGATCGACTGAATCTCTGTGTGTGCTCCCGTTGCTAATTTTTGAGTTCGCTGAAATTATTAAAGTTTGAGGTACCACTACTTCTTTAGTAGTTAATTCATTTTATCTTTGGAGGAATAAATCTAAAACTTCGGGTACTTGAGGGGATTAAATTTCTTAAGAATACACAATGGATTCAGTGGACTCGGATTGTTTATTTTCTATCTTTATTTTTCATATTTTCTATTTTACTAACCTGAATACAGGAGCTTGATGAGTCCACGATTTGGATTCATTTAGGGTTATATTTTGATAAAATTAGTTTCCTCAAATGCATGTTTTATCCCGATATCTGATGAAAACCTTTAAGTTTCAGGTATTTGAAGTTTGAGGCAAAGCATGGACACTACTTAGCAAAAAGGATAAAAAAGAAGCCGAAAGAACGAAGAAACGAAGATCTGCGAATCGCCGAACCCACTCAGCGAATCACCAACAGATTGCATATTCGCCTTTTGTTCCAGTGTGCTGAGCCTTGAAGGAAAGGAGAAAATCGGCGGTGAAAAGGAGCAGTCGGTGTATTTTCAAATGACTCCGCGAAGTAGTGCTACATCGCCCAATTATCCAGGACACAAAGATGCTGAAGGCAACTGATGAAAGGTGACGAAGTAGACCAAAAGGCGGATCGCCGAATGCATCGGCAATTCTCACTAACGTCGCCGAAAGATCCTTCGGAGCACATTTTCTAAAAACTATAAATACTAGTTCAGTTTTTATTCTTAGAGAGAAAATTTATCGAGTTTTTTATTATTATTAAGTTTTAGATAGAGTCTTGGAAATATTCTCTAAGTTTTGGAGAGGGTTTTGAAGAACTTGGAGCTTTCAAGAGTTTCATCTTCAAGAAATTGGACTTGGGTCTCTTGGATTCTTTACCTTTTGCTTGTTTTAGGACTTAATCTTGCGTACCCATTGATGGAAACTGAAATTGGTATACTTCCTTATATCTTTTACATGTGTGGCTAAAACCCCCAATTCTTGGGGTGTGATTTTGTGAATATGGGTTAGATTAGTTGTTGGGTCTTGCTTGTTGATAGTCTATTCGTAGTTTAAATGTGATTTCGTTTAGTGGTTGTGGATGAATCTAATGAGGTTGTAGTTGCAAATATAATCTCATAAATGAGTTTTCGACTTGCTCGAGAGAGAGGTCGTAAAATTAAGACCACTAAATTGATGGCCAGTGCGAGTGGGTCGACATGAGGTTCAACACGAGAGAGTGAACTCTAGTCCCATGTCCACACACTCAGCTCGAGAGAGTGAGTGGGTTAATGCGGAGGCTGCTCTTCATGCGGCAAGTGGGTGTCTAAGAGGAACCTGCTTGAAACAGGGTAAGTTGCTAGAGAGAGAGCTTATCCCCTTTAAAGTCTAGCCTAGTCACAGATACTCCATGAATTTACTATCAAAAACATGTACCCAATGATTTAGTCTATTCTGTATTCCTATCACATCCCAAGAATCCTGTCTCCATACTTGTATTCTTTCTTATTTTCACTATTTTAGTTGTTTCTTGCTTACAAACCCCCATTTGATAATTGATGCTTGCGTCACCCTATTTAACTTGTTATGATTTTATTCGCTAAAGTCTTTAGCTACGATTAGCTTTAGCACATTTGCGCATAAATACTAATTTTCACGCCAACTCCCTTGGGACTCGACCCTAACCCTTGGTTGGGCTATTGTACTATTGCACGATCGTAGACACTTGCATCAAAAGTTGTGTTGTTGATTACGCAAACATCAAAATGGCGCCGCTGCCGGGGAATGGTGTTACGTGAAAGTTTTTTTGGTTTAAGTGGAATTCTGCTTTCAATAATCGTAGTTTACTAATATTATTTTTAGTTTTGTTTTTCTTTAAATTTGTTGGTGCAGGTAGGTTCCCTGAGTATGGCTGAGGGAAATGGTGGCAACTCAGCTGAGATGAAGCAAGAAGTCGAGAGGGACTTCACATTACCCGCATTGGTAACTCAGCTGAACGAGTTGGCCACCAAAATAACAGAGGTGGAAAACCAGTGCAAGGGTCAAGGGAGGTACATACCTCCGCACGAGAGGAAGCAGTCTGGAGGCAGGGAGAACAGTCGTGTCGAGGACACACTCCAACTCATCCTCCAAAAAATCACCGAACAAGATCAAATGTTGGAAGAGATGAATGAGAGTATTGAAGTGTTGAATCAAATGGTTGGTTCTCACTCTAGATCGATCCAGCTGATCATACACTCCTGATTTATGCGGTGCCTCCTCTTCACTCAAACGAACTATTGGGGTTACCTAGTAACACTAGGGCCAACCCAACCAATGGGGAGTGAGTAAGGACTCGCGTCGAGCCACGACGTTAAACAAGGCACTTCTTAGGAGGCAACCCAAGGTTTTAAATGCTTAAATTTACTTTTATAAATAATGGTGTGTTAGTGGTGCAGGTTTGAATGAGGAAAGTGGTGAAAAATACAGATTGGCGAGAAAATAGTCAGTTGGCGAATCGCCGAAGAGGTCGGCGAGCGCAACTTGATCCACCGTTTGGCTCAATTCAAGGTTAAGTCAGAGCCTATAAAACTCAGCGGACTTACGAAGCAGTTCAGCGACCTCGATGCAGATCGCCGTCTTGACCCCCAAGAAACTGAAAGAACTTTAGCAATCGGCAGGGCAAGTGATCACTCGGTGATTCGCCGAGTAAATCAGCGAGTGCGACTAACGTCGCCGAATAGGCGCGAACTGAATGGTTTAAAATGGACAAGAAACTTCAAATTTGAAATTCTTCACTGTCCCTCGCTCTTGAACCTTCTAAACTCACACTACGGTAGTATTTTCTTTGTTTTAGCAATTTTCTAGCATTCTAGTTTGTTAATTTGGGCTCGGAGTTGGAATACTTTGCCACCTAGCTTTTCAACCGCAATTTAATTGGCTACAAAGGTTGGTTTCTGAATCCCGAGTTTACATTCAATATTTGTTTACTCATTTGCAATAATTGTCTCTTAGTGATATGTGCTGGGCCTATCTGATAGGATTAGAATGATTAAATTCCTATTTTAATTTGAAAATCTTGCCCGTGTTGTTTGATTGTTGAATGCCCGTAATATTTGTACTTTTTAATGAGTTGGGTCGTGATTGCGTGTCGTTAGATTGATTGGGTGAAGTCTGAGTAGACCACGTTTGTGCTAAATGTCAAAATTTTACTCAATGATAGAGAGGGTGACACCGCTCTTAAGAGCAAATATCATCAAATGGCCAAATACGACAAGTTAGGGAGAAATTTGAGTATCCCGGGGTGATGGGTAGTATGGGTTTTGTTCGAATTTCGTTAGTGCATATTTTGATTTTTCTTTCAGGGTTTGCGGAATTGAATTCGAGAAGATGGATTGAAAATGGGCACGTTGGGCCATTTGGCGAGCTGGGTCGAGGTCGCCGAATTATTCGGCGGTTCTCCCAATGTCTCCATCTCGCCCTTAATATCATGTCAAATTGGATGTTTGAGTCTGTAACTTTCGGCGAGAAGTCATGGGTCGACGAAAGCACTCAGTGACTCGCCGAAAGTACTCTTGATCGCCCTTTGTATGCTATTTTGACCCCCTTATGCACTGTAACTTTCGGCGAACAAATCCTTGCTCGCCGAAAGTAGTCGGCGATTCGCCAAAAAGACTCTCCTATCACCGACTTGCCTTAATTGTTTAGCCAACCTCATCGGCGAGCTAGACTTAGCTCGCCAAAGAGGTTTGGCGACTCGCCGACTAGATCGACGAGTTTATCTGCAACAAGATTTGCTTTGCTAGAGTTTGATTTTGTGTTCTTAATTTCTCTCGATCTTTTGCAGATATGGTACGCACCAATCTAACCAAACCACCCAAGAAAAAGGCAAAGGGCATTACAATAAACGAAAGAGGATCAAACCCTCCAAAGAGGAAATGGGATGACCTCCAACCGGGAGACAAAGTCAAGAAGAAGAAACATATAGCGAAAAAAAGAGTAGCTATTGAGCCAGATTATGATGAATCATAGGATGAACAACCTCTGATTAACCGAAGGGATGCACTCCAGACCAGATCTCTGCCCACAACTACCAGTACTCCCTCAGCTGCCACTCCTCCGACTACAGACTCAGTGCCAGACCAGGCACCCTCAGTAACTCCCACACTTCCTATAGTTCCTCCACCGAGACTGTTAAATAGATTGAAAGGTGATGGTTTATGGACCATCATAGAGGAAAAGTTACTATCCATGCTCGTCTGGAAGGCAAGCATTCTAATCTGCTTGAAACTCTCCGATACCATGGATTCAAGCAGTTCACACGGCCCCGAGGCCCTTACATTCCCTCTTGGGTAAGAGAGTTTTACACTACTTATGGGGAGTTGGTGCCGAAAAACAAAAAAAAGGCAAGTGAGTTTCGACTGATGAAGTTGGTCATGGTCAGAGGCAAGGAAGTGGAGTGTCACAATGAGCACATTAATGCTCTATTGGGTAGACCGTTGCACTCGGCACTACCTTACGAGGGTTTGCCGATTGTTCAGTCCCTAGATGATTTAAAGGGTTGGTTGGTTCCAATGATTTCTGACACCACCCCAAGGTGGATGGATGCAGGATCTCCCATTGAAAAGAGGGACATGAACATCGCCTCCAGTTCTAGTTTGGCTTCATCAGCAGCTCTATAATGCCATCCCAGAACGAGTCCATTCTGGGCCATCCTAAGGCGGCTTGCCTTGCTCTATCATGGCCAGGAGGCGGATCGATCTGGGACTACTGATTTCACAGGAGATGGCCGTGAGAGCCAAACAGAAGCTGACGTCTCTGCCATTTCCAGTTCTGGTCACTGAGTTGTGTCGGCAAGCTGGAGTACCCCGTGACACTACGAGGGATGTTGAGGTCACCCCATTTTCCTCCACCAATATCCAGTGTATAAAGTCAAGTTCACACGAGAGAAGGTTGACAGGAGGAGAGCAGCTCCAGTAGATACATCTCCAAAGATCAATGTTGACTCATTACCAGCAGAGGCACCTTCGCCTACTCCGGCCTCTGAGCCCTCAGGTTTACCTGCTCCTTCTTCCTCTTCCTCATAGGCTCTACTTGCTTCCTCACCCTCCTAGCTTGCCAGGATTACTCAGGCCATGATCTTGAAGATGGGGCAGTTGGCATATTCAGTTGATGTGAGAGCTACCCGATTGGAGAGATCCATCCCGGAAATGATTGACAGTGCCATCTTGGTTGCACTGACCCCCTTCAGACTTTTGTAGATGCCTTGACAGTGAGAGTCATTACTTGTGAGAGCATACAGGGGGAGGCCTCTAAGGCGACATCTTTAAAAACCGAGATTGGGAGCTTAAGAAAGGATGTCGACTATTTGAAGGCTACGGACTTCACTTCACTGATGCGGGATGTCACAGCACATGCAGAGTCGGATGCAGAGACCAACGAGGATTTGATATTAGTACATGCTGAGAAAACACAGGAAATCAGAGATTAGGGAATATTCAGAGACTTCCAGATCTTATGGAGACGATTGTGAAGCTGGTGATCAAGACATTGCCGACTGAGACGTCCACAACAGCTCCTAGTGGATATATTATTGCTATTCCGTCTCAGGCACTCCATTATCTCTGGGTGTCTGTTTATAACCCCGTCTATGGACAACCGCTTTTCCTCTAGAATTGTTCTCAGTCCCTCAGCTTTTACTCGATTTGTTGAGTTAGGTGGATGACCCTGTACTGGAGGAGCAAGTACCATTGCCTACTCTGGAACTTGAGATATAGGAGTGGTAGGTAGGGTATTCTTGATCCTGGATGGATCATTCAGCTTCTTAGTTCGCTGCTCATCCCTCTGTGCTATTAACAGATCATCCTCATCAAAACCCACATCTTCACTTTCAAATTGGTTGGGGTCATTTCTGTAAAAGCCATCACTGTCAGTTCTTGCATATGATAGTTCAAGAATCTTATCCTTTCCCTTGCCTCTCCCACCAACTGTGGAAAGTTTAGCAACCTTGCTTCTGGATGCAGCTGCATCCTCGTTGATTTTAATCCCTTTTGTTTTACCTTGGGGTGACCTGCTTTCTCTTGCAACTTTAGTTCTAGCCATTTCTGTAAAGAATTTGGGAAGAAGTTAGAACAACTCAATCAAATTCATAGGGACACAATTGCAGACTATCTCGCCGAATAGATCGGCGAATCGCCTAATTGCTTTGGCGAGTAGTGCTTTATCCGCTGAAAGTTACAGTGCAATAAAGGAGAGGGGTACATGCAAGGGGTGATCGAGGATTCTTTCG
>JAJOOO010001111.1:0-37668 GCA_029582685.1 Solanum piurae | reverse complement strand
ATCAAATTTTTTTTTGTATGTCATATGCGGCTATTTTATCCATCCTCGATATGTTTGTTCTTTGCATGCGTAAGGCTTACGAGTCTCAACTAATTTATTACTCCCTCGATTTCAGTTTAAGTGATGTAGTAAAAAAATTGAAATTTTATATGTGTTATATAAATTGAGACATAAAAATTATTACTAATAAAGGATATAGAATTATGTAGAAGAAGAAAATATGGATAACTATTAAAACAACATTTTATGTTTGATTGTATTCCTTCCATCCTCAAAAATAAGACAATAAGATTCAAAAGTCTTGTTAGCATTTTTGAATTCAGTATCAAGTCAATATTAGACAATAAATTAAAACGAAGCTGAATATATAGTTCGAATTGAGAACAAAGATGGAACAAAGAAGAAGAGTTCCTTTCGATTTAATTTTTCTATCCACTCGATATTATATCCGACCCATCTAACTCGTTAAACCCAATTGCAAATATCATATTTCCCTCGTTACTAATTTTTCAGGGAAAAACACGAGACATCGAAAGAGAGACCTAAGGTTGGGTCATGAACATCCATGTCTTGATCGAAAGAGAGACCTAAGATTGTTTCTATACGTATTTTTCATGGTGTGAATACAATTTTGTATGAATATGACATATTGAAGTATGATTCCTTTTGTTTATGTAAAGAAAGAAAATATATATACAGCACCGCACTAATTAATTAATTAATTGACTTGTGTACAAAGGGTGTCCTATTTGACAAGTCATTTTCTAGGTCTATTTGACAAGTCATTTTAAGATTTAAAAAATTTCTTAATATAGAGTTATCAAAAGGAAAAAACATTTGAATAAATATTAAAAATTCAACATTTTATGTTTGATTAGTCAAAGGTACTTCATCCACTCTCATTCCCCGAAACCCCAACCTTTACTTTCATAGTATTTTTGTAAACTATTCCTCTTGAAACGATATATTTTGTTCAGTTACCAAACATCAGGAAAGAAATAAGAAGACCACTTATTTTGCATGAATATATTGAAGAAACACATCCATATACAATGTTTACTAATTATCATCAATTGAAAGAAATTAAAGAAAAGAAAACTTATCTTTTAATCTAATTAAAAGTTATCGAAGGATTGAGGCTGAAAGCAAACACTCATTTGCATAAATCAAGATATCAAACTAGGAGATGAAATTTTACATCTCAATTAATTTTCCATCTTGAATAAGAAGCTAATTTAATTAGTCCCACAAAGAGCTAGAAGTTTCTTGAACATTTTGCATGTTTTGGTTTTGACTTGGAGTTTTTAATACCTCTAATGCATCACATTCAATTATGTAGTCCCATAAATGTATTTGGGAATATTCCATATCAATATTGCTGCAAGATGCTCCATAAATCAACTCCATCATCTTATTACATAAAGTTGTACCTCTAAATTCCATTTTTAAATTTGAATTTATGCTAATCATCTCCACCTAAATAAATCAAATATTGAAATGTTAGTTCTAGTTTGAGTTTGAAATACAACAAGTTCAGAACAAACAATATTCAATATTAAAGATTGATTATAGAATCATCTAACGTATCGTCTGATACAAGATTAAAAGATATATACCCTAAAAAGTATGAATGGAGGAGGCCCTTTGTAAGGGTGTACAAGTTAAAATTGAATCGAAAATCGAATCAAACCGCAAATCGAGTCAAATCGGAAAAAAAGCCCGACTAATAGTTTGGTTTGACTTGGTTTGGTATTGGAAAAAAAAAAACCGACTATATTTGGGTTGATTTGGTTTTAACTAAAAAAAAACAACCCGAGACCAAATCAACCCGACATTATACAGATAATTTTAAAATTTTATTTTATACATAAGACTATTTACTTTGATATAATTTTTAAATATTTCTTATACTTTTTCATAGTTTTTATCTTTTAATATATTATTTCAAGTTTGAAATTTAGAATTCTTAATGGTCCAATAAAGATTATAGTTCATAGATGTTGGTAATTATAATAAAGCTTAAATCAAAATCAAATTAATACTAATGCAAAAAGAAAATCAATTCAACACTAAGAACGACAATAATCCGAAAAAATCCGACGTTGAAAAACCCAAATTTTATTGATTTGGTTTGGTTTATAAATTTAAAAATCAGACACAAATATTTTGATTTAATATTTGAAAAACTCAAATCAACCCGACCATGTACACCCCTATTTGAAGGATCTTTCCTCCCTATATCAAGTAAAAGACTTGGTACTTTACTCCCTATATCAAGTAAAAGAAAATAAGAATTGTGTTTACCTTCTGATCGATCCTCTTCTATGTTTATCAACTGTTTTTTGTGTCATCTAAAAGTAACTTTAACTTTCAAATACTTTTCTTTTTAACTTAATTAACTTCAAATTTCAAATATCAACCGATTCAGGTCCAAACGAAACACATATACCCTTAGAAATTAGAAACATTACCTTAGTTTCATGAGAAATTTGTAGTGTAGAGTTTCCATTGAGTTCAAATGTTGTAGACACAACTTCAACATCTTCCTTATGGCACAATCTAATGATGTTATTAAAAGTGGCTATATTATCAAGGCCAATTATTATAACCACGACAATTTTTGGTCCCATTTCATGGAATTCAATCTGAGGGATTGATTTTTTGTTCTTCTCCAAATTCATTTTCAAACTTTCTATGTAATTAATTGCTGCATCTATTTGATCTGGCACTGCCATTGTTTCCTGTAACACTCAAAATTGTAAATAATGTATTAGCTCAAAGAAATATACAAGCATGCATGCAGACGCGGATTCAGGTGTTTGAAGTTTATGACTTCTTTAAAATAAATACAAAAATTTGAATATATGTCTATGTGCGCCTTAGTTACACATGCACGCATTATTTAATCTGTTACGTTGTACTTTCAAAATTTATGAATTCAGAATCACGAAATATATAAAATATAAGACGACTACTAAAATTTTTTGTATAACTAACCTTGGAGGTAGAAGCATGAGTAGAAGGGATCAATGAATAAAGTTGATTACATAGATTCTTCATATAATTCCTTCTATTTTTCTCCACATCTTTTCTTTCCAATTTTGAACCTAATTTAGACTTTAGGGAACTTTTCATTTTTCCTTTTGAGTACTATTTTAAGAAAAAAATCCTCTATGTTTCTTGTAACCTTTTATAATTTTTTTGCCTATTTGAAGGAACTAATTATGAGAATCTAAGTATACCTTTTATAGATTTCAGCAAAGCATGCATCATGTTTTTTTATTTAAAGAAGAAATATATTATAACGTCATGTATGTGATGTATAGTTGACAAATTAGAATTCGTCATAATAAAAATTTATGTTTATATATAATAATATATTCAAAATTTTCTTTATTGTTTAGTCTTTAGTCTGTTTTTTTTTTTGTGTGTGTGTTGGGGGGGGGGGGTACTAATACAAGCACATGATTCATTGTTGGCTTTTTCAATTTTGATTTCAATGTTTTGTTATATGACAGATGATATTGACACGGGGACTTCGAGATGATGGTTGTACTATTATGAAAAGGTAGATTTAAGATACATATTTTATAAGTTTGACATTTAGGTTCTTATTATTGAAAACAGTTAAAATTTTAAAAATTATAGGTCCAAAATTATATATAGGCATAATACATAAACATAACCATTAACTTGGCTTTAGTGGATAACTATGTCCTTCAACTTTGAGTGTGCACAAGTAGACACTTAGACTTGTATAAAATTGAACAAGTAGACACATGTGTCCTACATGACATAATACACGTAGGACGCCACATAGGACACAAAATTGCCTTGTAGAGTGCCATGTAGAACGAATGTGTCTATTTGTTCAATTTTATACATGTTTAAGTGTCTACTTGCGCACAGCCAAAGTTAAATGTCATATTTGTCAGTTAACACCAAATTAAGGGTCATGTTTATGTATTACGCCTTATATATTTATTAGTTAAAACGTCAAAAGTGTTACTAATAACCACTTAGAGAAATTTTACCCAATTTTAGAAAGAAAAATAAAACAAGATAGATATAAAATTAAATTTCTAACCTCACTTAGAGATGTGCACCCAATCATCATCGAATTACATGATTATTCAAGTGTCGGTAGGGATGACAATGGAGCAGGGCGGATGCGGGCCGGGGTGGGTTTAAGGCTATATGGGGCAGGGTGGGTTTAAGGTTGTGTGGGGCGGTCGGATGCGGGGCGGGTTGAAGTGGGGTTTTAAAAAAATAATGAGGGGTGGGGCGGGTTGCGGGTATGTGTTATTTTATGTGGGTTCAAACTTAATTTTAACTTTTTACATGTTATAAGAGTGATAGAGCATTATTTATTAAGATAATTTCATTTAAGCTACTAAAATATTCAAGATAATAAATGAAAATTGATTTAATAAAAAATAATACAATTTCTTACATGTTTCCCAATTGACCTCTAAAAAATAAAATCTTAAGTCACTATCCTATTAAATTAATACAACTTAATGAAAAATGAATTTATTTTTATGAATTTTATTTTTAGTATCAAATATAACTAGAAAAAGAAAATATTAAAAAAATTATGCGGGGAGGGTCTATGCGGGGTGGGGTGGGTTGAAAATGAAAAGAGTTGTTCACACATCCATATTTAACAAAAAAAATTAAAAATATAACACTATTCTATATGATTTCAGGAGGGAAGCATCGGCTCACGTGAACCCGATAACCCCTCCTGCATACGCCCCTAGTCATATTAATAGGTATCAACTTGCTAACAAATTTGTCTTTTAATTTTATTTTCATATATATATTTTTGATAATGGAATAATTGAATCAAAATCGATAATTATATATTTTTATTATATTTTACTAATTTACCTTTTTTTATATTCACTAATAAACAACCAAAATCTACTCGTAAATACTCCTACTCATGACATTGCTTGAGATTCACAATTTACTTTTCAATGATCAATATATATCTATAAGAATTAGATTCCTTTGTAACATATATTTACTTCTGGTTTATTTTAAATTTTGTACGTGTCTCAAAAAATAATAATTAATATATTTTATTTTGATTTTTATATTAATTGATGTATATATAGTCTAGGTCTTAAAAAATAATTTTAAAAATAAATAATTAATATTTAAGATAAAACAAAAAACTAATTTTATTTACTATATCAAAATCAACAAATAAAAATAAAAATTTAAAATACTGAACGAATTAAAATAAACTAAAAAAAAGTATATAACATCCAGTGTAAAAGCACTTGCACTTCGGCGTTGTACTAATTAGAATTTTTCAACCCCTAAATGGTCCTGTTATTGTATATTTTGCATTTTGAACAAAGAAAATATGACACGGCAAGTTCTTAAGAATTTCTTGTTAATTGACGGAAAAACTTTACAATAGATAAAATTATATTTTATCTAATTTATTAAAACAATTATTATTTAATTGTCTTTTTATTATTTATTATTTATGATTTTGAAATCCAAAACTCTGAGACAAGTGTTGCGATTGGTCCATAACTCAATGGATAAATCGTCTTTGCCTTGCTAATCGTCTATCTATTTCCACTTAAATAATAGTTTGAGAGAAAAAATTTAAATTTGTTGAGGGATTTGTTCTCTCACTTCTTGTTGGAGGAGATTTTTCTTGAGAGGTATCAGAAAGGATTGAATTCGATGTCAAGTACAAGAACTATTGTCAAAATAGAAAAGCTCAATTAAAGGCAAAATTTGATATAATTCGTAATATATCCCCTATAGTTTAGGTATTGAGATTTCGATATTTGATAAAAGTCACGTGAAATTCTTTTGTGACTCATCATTATATGGATAATGATCATGAAAGGGGCCTTTTAATATATTTTGTCTTTAGGCCATTAAATTCGTTGAGCCGTCCCAACCAAACACATTCCTATAAAAGTACTAATTTTATGTATTGGATTCATGAGAGATCTGCCATGTAAGAGTTTTAACACCTTCCTTATAGCATAATCGAATGATATTAATAGAGTTGTTCAAAGTCGAATGAAAACAACAAGTTATTAATTTATTGATAATGAGTTATTGATTTAACGGTTTTTGTAACAGTTTTAAGTTTTTCATTGGATGGTGTGATCACAACGGAACGCCTGTTGATGAAAGATCCTATGTACCTGAATCTACATCAAGAAAAAATGCAAGTCAAATGACATCAGTACACTGAATGTATGAGTATGTAATAGAGTTGAATAAAACAAATAACGGAACTGAAAGATTGAAGTAACTCAACTGAAGAATAATAAATCATTTAAACTTTTTTATGTAGCGATGCAATAATAGTAAATACTGAACTAATATATATATAATTTACTTTACTTTAATTTGCTGAGGAGCTTCTCTAACCGACAACCATTAGTATGAGTCTCGTGATGATACATAGTCTTATCCACGTTGTCAGAGTCTCCCTATACATTGCCGGACTATAGGACGCAACTGAACTACTGGATCCACTAAAAGTATTCTTGAGGCAAGTGAGGAATCGTCCGTCTTGCGGTACGATCCTATCTACGATGGCGGCACAGGTTATGAAGTTTGAGTTATCTGAACTCTTACCTCAAATCGATGGTCAATACTACTCCAAAAATATAACTAAATGCCTATGTAAAAGTACTCTATTGGTTGAGATAATTTTCTTAAAAGGCCTTTTTAAGAGGTAATTGAAGTTGTACTAAATCTGTCTGGAATACTTTGAAAACTCTTTATACTTTTATGAAAATAGTACTCTCTTTTCAATGTGAAAAATAATACATTCTTTAAGGGGTAACTGAACTTCACTTTATTTGGTTGAAATGCTTTTGAAAACTGTTTATGTTCTTCTTAAGTAGCGGTTCTTTTCTCAATATGAAAATAATACATTTGGAACCATTTGTGTTCCCTTAAACTCTTCTCAGAAGATACTTTAAAATACTTTTGAACTCACTTTAAAATTCCAAAATTAATGCATGAAAATAAATGCATAAAGACTTTCAATAAAAATCTCACAACTAGGGTTCATGCAAAATATAAGCATGAACAACAACTCAAGGATATCAATGCATATAATATTGCAATCTCATAATTTAAGAATTTAGAATTCAGAACAAGAATATGACTCATATCAAGAATTTCATAAAACTGAGGGTAGAATCCTAGATTGAACTTCTCACAAACTGAATTTGCATGTAGGACGTGCGGAGGAAATAGTCCAACACTATGAATAGCCTTACATACCCGAGAAGATGAGGCTGACTTGAAACCTTGAACTGAGGCTTGAAGCTGAAGATTTCTAGCTTCTTCTTGGAGGGAACTTAGAATGTGCAAATTTGAGTTATCTGAGGGTTGTGCATGAATGAGGAGGTTATTAGGTCATGAGATAGACTTAGGGAAGTTAATTGAGGATAAAAGTTCAAAAATACCCTTATCCGAATGTAAGAAAACCATAAAAATTAAAGAAAATAACCTTTTAATGAATCTCATAAGCCAAATCGGCAATCTGGAGGTCTCCTCGCAAAAAATATTCGTCGTATCACCTATTGAGACTTTAGATCGTCCAACTGGACAAAAGCTTAATGTTTTCGGGACAATTCGACAAGCTAATTCAACGATTCGCTAACCCATTTGACGGATGGCAGATTGAGCAGGCGCCCAATTTCCCAGCTCGGGTATGTTTCAATACAACAACCATAACATTTTACTACGAACTTGAAATAAAGCAAACTCGGTAATGTTGCAAAGAAGACTCGTAGATCTTTAACTTGATAGGTCATGGAACACCTAATTCCTTATATGTTGAGAGATATGAGTGTTTGAAGTTGACATTTATATGAACTCATGCGAGAACTTATCCAATAGGAATGCTTTGAACTTGACTTGGTGTTTGAGGTCCCTTGTGACCATAGCTAGATATATCACTTTAGATACTCTTTATACACTTGGTAAAGGACCTTAAAACATATAATCAACTAGGACATCATCCAGCCCAAACTCATATACTTACGATGAGCGTTTTAGATTTTAAAAGTACAGTTACGAGGTGTAACAGAATGATTCGGGTCTTAGGTTAGAAATTTTTGAGGTGTTAAATGTTATTTATAACTTTTTTCCTATTTCATTAAAGATGAGAGGAATTACAAATGTTAATGTTTTCTTCCATCAATAAAAATGCCGGAATAATATCATTTGACTTAACAAAGAACAATACAATTAAAAACATATAATGACCAGGGGCGGATCTACATATATCCGAGGGGGTTCGTCGTTGAAAAAATTACACGGTATATATAAGATCAATTTTTTGATATATATGTATATACCAAGTGATGAACCCCCTGAACATAAGATAAGGGCTTCGTTCAGTGGTAAAAGGGGGGTTCAAGAATTCCCAAGGTAAGTGTTGGGTCGCGGGTTCGACTCCAGGTAGCAACGCTTTTTCTCCATAGTTTCAACTGTTTTTCATTTTTATTTTCTAAATAAATGAAAATTTTGTTTTGTTTGAAAACCTATTGGGATTTATAATATTTTATTAGATATTAAAAAATAAATTTCCTTTCTATTTTTATAAAATCAAGTAAAACTTATAACGTTTTTAAGTTTTCATAATTAAAATTAAAAATACATTCTCTCATACTCAATTTATGTCAAACGTTTAATTTATATTTGATCAAGGAATACTATAATTATAAGTAAGATTAAATAAATAAGAGTAATCATTTAAAATTTATAAATAAATATGGTTGTCGCGATATTTTTCAATCTTAATAATTATTTTCTCGACGCAAGTTTTATTGCTACAATATGATCGGATTCAAAAGTATTCCTTAGTTAGTTTCAAAAATTGAATAACGTTTATATACAACAATGACAGAGACAAGACCCATAATTATAGTTTTAAAAAATACATTCTCTCATATTTATTTTAATGTTATGTCAAACATATACTTACTCGATTTTATTGTTTGTGTTGAGGTAGAATTGATTTTTTTTAGTTGCTTATATCCGATCCGATCCATTTATATTTGACCCGCCCCGTTCACCCCGCTTATATGGGTACTATTAGTGTGCCTACTTATCTTTTTGAACCAATCGATCACGTATTTAAAAGTATAGTTACTGCTAATATATACATTATAGATCAAGATTTGATTACAAATAACACAAAACAAATATCAATATGATACATGAAGTATTCTAAATCCATTTTACTCCTAGATCAAATAAAATACATGTTCAAATATAACCTGAACTTTCAAATATTCTTTCTCAATTATCTTTTAAATACTTTTTTTTTCAAATATTACATAATTAGTAATGTCCTAACAACTACTTAGATTCATTTGTCATAGCACTCTATGTAAAAGCAATGCCAATTTAGGATTTCAAGTCCCATATATCCATTGACTTTGGCAAATGGATTTGGTAGAAAAAATATTACAGAGATTGGACAAAGAAAACACATCATGTGAAGTTTCTAGGAAAATTTGGCACAAAAGTGGGGCAAATTAGACAGTAGAATTTGTGATCACTATCTTCACTTCACTAGGTCAACAATTCTGACCAATCTCACTATATTGTCATAACTATCAACATGCATCACAAATATCAGTAATCATTATCACATCAATCACCTCCGGGATCATAAAAATATATTTATAATTTAATTGATGTCGCTAATCGAAATTTAACTTTGGTTCTAGTGTCAACCACCACATCTAGCACCAATATTGTGAACTATTACTATCAGTCATCACTACAAGACTCTATCATTACCATTGCTTCCATCCACTAACACCTACCACCTTCACGATCCATCACACCTCCCTTGATGCCAACTTTAAACCATCATTATTGTCATTATCAATTACTATAATAATTTACTATCGTCAATTATCACTATTATTAACCAATATATTATTACTATCAACTATCACTATTACTACCAACACATTTTTGTTAATCACCGTCAATACCATGGTCAATCACCACAATTATGCACCAGACCAATCAGTACTACCACGGCTAATTACCTCACTATTTGTTAACCACTATCAATATCATCATAAATTACTATTACAAATCATCTTCATCATTACAATTACTATCATTATTGTCAAGGGCGGAGCCAGCCTTTTATTAGGGAATTCATCTGAACCCCTTTCGATGAAAAATATTACTCCCTCTGTCCTAATTTATATGACTTACTTTCCTTTTTAGTCAGTCCCAGAAAGAATGACACATTTCTATATTAAGTAACAATTTCACTATAAAATGTCTATTTTACCCTTAATGAAATGATTTACAGCCACACAAATTTCTATCATTCATTTTGGACCACAAGTTTTAAAAGTCTTCCTTTCTTTCTTAAACTCCGTGCCGAGTCAAACTACATCACATAAAATGGGACGGAGGGAGTACTATTTATAAATGGTTAAATTTTATTTTTTTATATATATAGTAGACGTTTGTAACGACCCTTTTCGTCGTTTTGAGTACTAGAATTTTTTTATTTCATAAAAGACTCTTTCGATAGGTTCTAAATGGATATTTTGAACTATTCGTAACTATATTTATATGATTAAGGGGATAGTTTAAATAATTAATTTAGTTAGTAGTTAAAGAAAATAAAATTAAAATTAGTAGGGGTCACTTTTACCACTTTTATAATTGGTTTTATACAATAATTAGGGAGTAAATATTCATCACGTCTAATCCATATATTGGTTTATATCATATTGTTTTATGAATCAAGTTTTGATATATTGAGATAGGTACTTAAATATTGAGTGTAGTATATTATTTGAATACCATTAAGGTTATGCAAATTGGAGGAATTAAGACTTACCCTTAGGTTTGAACTTTAGGAAATTGATTATAGAATTAGGTGAATTTTTGGGTCTAGGCTAGACATAGAATAATTTGAGTGTTTATAGATTCGTTAACTTACAAATTATGCATATATACTTGATAGATTGGAAAGGTTTGAAGGCATTGAGGAAAGGAAAAGTATTAGAGAAGTAGTTTGCTTGACTTCAGTTCTTCGGTGGAGGTAGGTTATGGTTTATTCTATTTGATAGATACACTCTTAATAGTGATTGATGTGCATTGAGTGATATTGTGAAGTTCTCTATGTACTTGATTGTGTGGTTGTGTGGCTTGGTGGTGTGGTTTGTGATTGGTCTGAAATCCTGAGACCGTGAAATTTATAATCTTGAACCTTTTATGTCGAAGTGATGCCTTGAATAAAGAAGGGTTAATGAAATATTGTTAATGCAGTGAAAAGTGGTGATAATAAATGATAAATTAATAATATTATTGGATCGGGATGTCACGTTCCGACGCGGTATTATGGATCGGGGTGTTACGTTCTAACACGGTATTATTGGATCGGGGTGCCACATTCCGACACGGTAACATTAAAGAGAAAAGCATATTAAATTAACTGAATGTACTCAATCTCAAAGAACTCAATTCCCAAAATAGCTTGGTTTGGAGGCATGAGTCCTCATGTGTGATCTTGATATTGTTGATTGATTTCGTACTTACTTTAATGTTGTTGACACTGGTTCATGTTGTTTGTTGCTTGCCACCTGCTAAGTGTCATAGTTGATTTTATACTATTATTCATTACATATTAGTTTCTATTTTGGGTTGGTCGATGATATCTACTCAGTATATGTTGCCCTGTACTGAGGCCTACTTGCATTTTTTTTTGTTTTCTTTTTGTGGAGTGCAACGACTGTACCACTGACTTCGACTAGCCCTCAGGTTCCATGGTGAGCTATTCATTCTAGCTCGTGTTGGATTCTCTTGGTCATAGCATGATGTCCTTAGTTTTTGGACATAAACTATTTTATTCATTTATTTTTGTTGTTATGCCGTAATTTATCTATCTTTAGAAAAATCACTTTTTGAAATGTTATAAGTATAAAACAATTTGAGAAAAATACTTAGAAAAGTGTCGCCACTTAATTTTTAAAGAAATTAAGAAAACTTAATTTAAAAAGGCTTTAATAGATAAACCTTTAAATATTTAGAGAAAAAATGGGTAAGACGTTCTTATTTCTACTCTAAGAAGATATTAGCACTTAAAGTAGCCGCTAACATGCGCTTATCCTACGATTTGACTAAAATAATTTTTTGAGTAATTCTTTGGAAAAAATGGTTTAACATAAGAATAATAATTTACAATATTTGGTTAACTTTGAGAAAAAATAGTTAAATAAATGACACATTTTATTTCATTTTATTTTTTTAGAGACAGGGATCCAAAATGAAACATTTGACTCGAAATACAAGTGATTAGAATATTAATAAAACTAGATTAATTAGAATTTATTTAATTCATTTAAAACTAATTTAATAAATTAAAGCATGAAAATCATTTTTAATTAATTGACTAACCTTTTTGAGAAAATGACTAAGCATGTATTTATTTTTATTTTTTTATTAATTGAAAAGGTTTTGACTAACATTTTTAAAGTTTATTTGAGGAAAATACTTTAACTTAAAAACAATTTTAAAATGAATAAAATGTGATTAAGTGAAAAGCATTAAAGAACATCTCTTTTTAAGAACCAAAGGTTTAACTTAATTGAAGATAAAAAAATTTGACCAATAGACTTGATTAATAAAATAAATGAACACAAAAAACATGAAATGTATTAAAATTAAACCAACACAAAGAAAATAACTCATTTTTTGGGGAATTTGATTAAGTTATTTAAAGTTAGAGCTAATCAAAACAAACAATGAATGTTTATAATCAAATAATTATGAGATTAAAGGAGATGTTGAATTTGGGCCATTTTTGGCCAAATCCACTGCTGCCTGAAAGATTGGGCTGCTGGCCCATTTGTTTCACATCAAATGCTGCCCATTTGATTTTGGGCTGGACCCATTTGCTGCTATATGGAAGTGTATACACAATATATATATCAGACGTGTATCTGTTGTATATTGGCTTGTATATCAGTATATATTATTGTATACAACATGTATATAACCCATTTTCGCCTCTCGAACACCTGTTCCAATTTTTTGGCTTGTATATCAGCGTATACTTTTGTATACCACATGTATACAGCCCATTATCGACTTTTCGAAACCTGTAATTTAACTTTCCGATAACTCGAACAAGATGTGGCTGACTCGAAAATAGTCCAACTTAATGATATGCAAGGAGGAGTCCAAAATGGACTCGGATTGGTGTTGCATGAAAAAATAAAAACGAAATAAGGATTAGAAAAGATGCAAAATGAACCGAGGAAACAATCATGACTTAGCCAGGATTATATCTTAGCGAAACAAAATTAAAGAAAAAAATCTTATCCGTAAATGCATATACCCATGAGAATGCATAATCCACCTACTGCCTAACAAGCTAGAATATAAGACTAAAATCATTCAAATGCTCAAATTGATATGATGTTTCAGAAAACAGTAGTAAGGGAATTTCGAGGAAACATTTTATCTCAAATACATATTCACAACAAGACACGCATCTTGAAGGCACAACTCTTATCAAAAATATAAAATTGATCCAGCTCAATCAATATATGAGAACGAAGAGAAAAAAAAAGTTAAAAAACTTAAGCAGTGATCTATCAATTGATAACTCTAAACATATAGCACCATATATGTTGTAGTAATAGAAAACATAGTGATAACAGTAGTATGACACTTCAATGACCCAATATCCCAAAGTAGCAGTGGTGAAAATGTGACAAAGAGCTTACCAATTCAAAATCCAATAATGATGAGTGAATGGGAAAAGAAATTATGCAGAGACTATGACGTGAAATATATGAATTCGAATAGGAAACATAACTTTAAAGGAGACAACATGTCTAGAAGATTTAAATCAAAGTGTAAGTCAGGACCCTTTTCCAAATAGATCTAGACATATCAGATGAATGGAATACCTTCATGAATATGGAATAGCATACATAAAACATAAAAGACAACGAATAATTATATATAGCATTAATATAACAAAGTCATCAATAATATATATAAGAAAACGCATCAGTGACCGGAAGTTCAAAACGAAAACATGTTCATGGCCACTTCTGCCCTATTTTACATATGGCCAGATTAACCCAAACTCAAACAGAACAAATACAAAGATAATTCATTGAGTGTAAAATCGACCAATATGAGATAGGAAAAGAGAGGAAATCACATTCTTTGGAGCAGTGAACTGAGATAAGACGAGCTTGAATGAGCTATTCGACCACCACATGAGGAATTCCGAGTTCCAAAATAGCAACCCCAGAAACTCTAATTACAAAATGTCATTACACTATAAAATCCAATCTCCGAAGAAACCTCTCAAATCACTGAGGGTAGAGGGTTATTTATAGGGAAAGTTGAGGCGATTTAGGGGGGAAATTCGTTGGAAAATTTAAACAAAAATTTGAATTTTTTTCTTCTCTTATCGAAGCAACAATGAAGGCTGTTGTGCAGGCCTGCGGCTTCCGCGAAAGGGGGCGAAAAGGGGACGTGAGGTGATCGATTAGGCTGCTAGGTTATAGGTTCTGCATGGTAGTTGGACGAGATTTTCGGGTTCTCCGCGATTTTCGCTGAGGAAGAAGACGCGTGAAGATGATGAATTCAGGGGCGATCGGGTTTGCTGCGTTGTATTGTTACTGGTTTTGTTGGAAAAGGAATTGGGTTTTGGTGTTGTTATTGGATGGGCTGATTGTATTGAAGGGTTTTGGTCTTGGTATTAAAAAGAATTGGGCTCAGATTTGGGTCTGGAAATTGGATGAAAATGGGTTTTGAAAAGTAATTCAAGAATGTGGTCTATTTAACTTAAGAAAATAATCACGTGAATTGCAAATTCGGTCAAATTGAGAGTATTGGTTGAAATCGGCCAAAATTAAAAGAAAATAAATTAATATAATTAATTAACAAGCTTCTTAATCTTAACGAAAATAAAATAATTAATTTAATTGTGAACTAATTAACTCAAAAATAAAAACTATAAATTAGCTAAACTAATTAACCAAGTATTTAAGCAAAACTAAAATCTTTTTGAGATGATTTTTAAATATTAATAAAATATACTAAACACATACAAAATTATATAGGCTTTACAAAAATGACAAAATTACTTAAAATGACTTGGAAAATATTTTGAATTTTATAAAGTCAATTATTTCAAATCGTTTGGAATTTAAGAAGCTCGATGACTAATTACAATGTGGAGGTCCAAAATTGGGTGTCAACATTTGTGTCTTTAATACTCTTAGTGTCACGACCCAGACCGTCGTTCTTGACACCCACACTAACTTTCCGGTGGGAGAACCACTACTACAACCCAAACCAAGCAACTAAACAAAACATAGGCAATAAACAGGGAGTTTCCATAAACTCCAACAAAAGTCAAACAATAACTAAACAGTGCGGAAGAAATAACCTAGAACCTGAAAGTCAATGTACCAAAACATTCTAACAATGAACCAAGTCTAAACAAGAAAGGGATACAACCCCAACTAATGAACTAATCAACTAGCTAAAACAAATGTCTAAGTTCGAAAATGGTGGACATAGACGAAAGAGAATCTCATGACAGCCCAGAAGAATTGGCTCACCTTTGAATTCGAAGCGACGATCACTAATCTTCTAAGTGAGATCTGTCAATAGCCGCTTGAAGATTCCCTGTACTCAACAAAAATAAGAACAAGTGCAATATCAGTACACAATCACAGTGTACTGGTAGGATCACGCGGCTATCCCACTAGTGCAACATAAACTAGTCAAGACAACAATATAATCACATGCATATATATCAACATATACAACATCATCAACATTTACGAACAACGATCAATTTCACATTTTATATCACATCATTGGTCCTCTCATGGAACCCAAACCCAAACATTTAGCATACCAGAACGTGGTATCCGATCCCATAATTATGCCGGAACGTGGCAACCGATCCAAGTTAGTTATGTCGGAACGTGGCAACCGATCCATTCGACACACCACAATCACTTCACAAGTATATCATCAAGATCATACATTTAAGTCACGATTTCATGACATTCATCAACTCTCTATCTCATTTACAACAAGTGTGATCAGCATTGCAACATTCATACATATACAAGTATCATAACGAAGCAAGACAAACATACATCACACAATCATAGAATCACAACCATCACCTACCTCGAAACAAGCTTGAAACCCTAAGAAACTTGATCCTTCCCTTTCCAGATTCATTCATCTTATTCTTGGTCTACAAACAATCAATATAATACGGGAATCAATAAGCAATCACTAATTACCCAAAATATTAACAATTCTATGAACCCTAAATCATACCCATGATCCCAATTATCCAATTTAGGGTTGTTTCCGGAATCTATAGCAAAACCCTCCCCCATCAATATTCACCCAATCTATTACGCTCTACGGATTCGGGGAGTGAAAAGCTTACCTTTAGCCTCAAGAATGGTGAAAAACGAGTAGGAGTTGTCTGGGATTCATTCCTTAGCTCTAAAAGTCAAAAAGTGCATAATGAGATCGTTCAGGGGTTTATTAACAATTTTAATTCGCGTCGAGCCCGCCACAGCGGCCGTCACCCCGCTGTAGCGTCCCCGCTAGAGTGGCAAAACCCAGCGCCAAAGCGGCATTCTCGAACCAGTGAGCTATTTAAAGAATTCCAAAATCCTCATTTCACAACACACCTTTAACCCACTACGCTCAGTAAATACCCCTTACGCTAAGATCGATTTCAGGAGTTCTACTCTCCCGAATTCAATTCCGTAAAGTCGTACGGATTCTTCAACGAGTTATCTAACTAATCATGTAATCAAAAACATAATTACTTCACCCGATTCTTACCAGATTTCCCTACACCTCAAGGACTCCGATTTCGTTCAAATCTGGACAAGATTGGGAAAATTCAAATACTACGAAAAAAGTTTTTCGGCCCAAAATTTTCCCCCGTTGACTTTTCTATAACGAAGGGAACAGGTTGTTACACTTAGACTTAGTATTTGAAGATTAAATATCCTTGATGTGATGACTTTCAGGTTTTGGGAATGACATATAGTAGACTTTAATGGATTTGTGTTTCTTACCCTACTAAGATTTAAGCTTCCACATTATGGTTTGTATTTTGTAAGTTGAACGATTAATATATGTTGGGTTTTGGATTCCTTGGTTCGCCCACCTAGGAGGTTAAGTGTGGGTGTCACTCATGACTTATTTTGGGTCGTGACAATGTTGAACCCCCTTCGATTAGTTCGTGTGTTTAGTTTTTCAAATTTTGAACCCCTTATTAAAAATCTTAGCTCTGCCACTGATTATTGTCAACCATTATTGTAACCATTCTTACTGTATAGTCCAAACCCTAGATAATATAGTTTAAAAAATTGAAATTTTTGGCTAATTTTATTTTGTAAAAAATATTGACCTAGCTAATTAAATGACGTTCTCATAAAAATAATTAAATTCAAAGTGATTATTACGAGTTATTTCTGCCATTTAAATGATTATTTGAGTGTTGAATAATGTGTTTTAGGTCACTTCGTGAGGATTGACATAACCCAATAATAGAATAACAATAAGAATCGAAGTTTCCTACAAATAAGTTATCACTATAGGTGATGTAGAAAATTTCCCTTTTGTGTGACAATTTTTTGTTTAGTACAAAAATCTGCTGATTCACTTTTTTCAAAAATAATTATTTTGTCTTTGAATCAGTTTTTGTCTTCATGAAGGTCTATTGTGTTAAGTTTTTAATTATTTGGAAAAACTATCTTGACATATATCAGTATCATATATATTAATTCTATTTATATTTTAAAATAATTACATATATTATCAGTAGTTAGGAATTTTATACCATATATTAAAAAAAATGCATTCAAATACACATATTCCTAAAAAAAAAACTATACAATTAAAAATAGTTCCAATTCACGATTTAATATCAATCAACTCTGTCTCCCTCTCTCATCAGCCTCTCACCCCATGTCTTCCACCACCATTCTCTTTCTTACTTCCTTCTTAATTTCAAAAGTTAAATAAAACTTCATTGATTTACAAGGATTTTCTTAATCTACTTTTATGGCTAGTTATTCTTCGAGGAAGAAGTATTACAAATTGGGACAAACAGAGGCGTAGCTAGAATTTCGGAAGGATGGATGCACTATTACAAAAAGATGCCTTTAATATATAAATTTGATCAATTTGACCTTTACGTTCTTAATAGTGAACCGTTAAATTTTAAAAATTATAGGTCCAATACATATAATATTACTAGTTTTAAATTTTAATATACACATTTGATTTAATTACATAAAAAATTTACCGTGCTAATTTTTTTTTAGCAATTTTCAATGTTACAAACTTGAAAATTTTGAAAGAGTAAAGCAAAAAAAAAACAAAAAAAAATTTGATTGAAACGACAAAAGTGTTACCGATAACCACTTGGAGGGGTGTTACTGACAAAAATAAGATAGATATAAGATTTTAATTTCTATCTTTGCTTAGAGAGTTGCACCCAATCATCATCGTATTATTATATGTTACTTTTAACGTAGGTTCACACCTCTATATTTAAATATTTTTAATAATATAACACTAATATATATAATCTAGAGAGTAGCGCATGGATTCACGTGAACTCACGAACCCCTCTAGATACGCCTCCGGGACAAATCAATTTGATATTATCCCAAAGTGGTATAGCCACATGTAGTGTAGGCTGCCCGACCAATTGAATACTATTCGTTCAAAAAACTATAATATATATATATATATATATATGAATCAAAGTTAATTTTTATATCTCGAGTCTACTGATAAATACAACACAAAAATGGATCACTTTATATTCATGTAATTCTTTACCGACGAGAGTGGTTATTGAGTGGTAAATATATATTCATCTTTAATTATAATTTATATATTTTGATTATTATTTTTTTACATAAAGTCATTTTGTTAGAGAGTGTTTTACCTAGCTTCATTATGTAAATTTTTCAATGCAAATTTAAATTTAGTCGGATTCTAATATAAATATTAAACAACGGTTAAAAAGCTAAAAACGAAACAACTTATTTTTTCATAATTTTTATACAGATTTATACCATGTTAAACCTTAACATGGTATAAAATCACAAAAGATGCTCTAGTCACTTACAAGAGGACAAAATGGGAGAAGCTAGTAGTTATGACTTGTCACATCAATTATTGAAATGAGATTTAAATATAAGTTAGTATTGGCTACATATTTGGTGTTGTTGCATCAATAAAGTTCAAGGCATATGATTGATATATTATTTAATTAAATTAAAGTAATGGTAAGTTTTTTTTTTATTATTTATGAATTTCTTTGTTAAAAAAATAATTGTTTACCCTGGTGACTCTTAGACATAATTTTGTCTTATTACGAATAATTCTTACTTATATTGTTACATTGAATAATATAATCGTTTTTATTATTTCTTTGTTCTTATTTCAAATCCAATTTAAATAAATTCATATTTGATTGAATTTTTTAAGTTTATATTTAAGATCAATAGATTTGGATATTTTAAATGTTTGATTTTGACGCTCAAGTCTTTAAGTCAGGCTATAATAATTAACAACCTTAATCCATTAATAGAAGATGTGAGAAAGAAGAAAAACTTATATTATATTTGATTTAGTAGAAAAGATTATATTGGACTTAATGCTATAATTAATAGGGCAATAGCGTACAAATTTGTTGAACCTTTGAAAATTAGACTTATTAATATTGAATACATATGATATAAATTGAGCTAAATATAAGTTGCTTCTAAGGATTATAATAAAATTTATAACCATGCATGATTTTTTTGTGCAAGAAGTTAAATACCTAACTGTGATATATAAATGATATCTTAATTCTTGACGGTATTTGAATTAAACAATGATGAACAGACTACAAGTTATTTTGAACATGAAATAAATTATTGACATTATGAAAATAAAAATTACAAATCACATACTAGAAAGTAAAGGCAAAGAATTTGATTACTATAAAGGTAATAACCTAGATTACAAACTAAGAATGAAAAAGATTAATATATACCGTAAAAACTTTAAAATTTGAAACCAAAACCAAATCAAACCATAAAATATCAATTATTTTTTTTCGGTTTGATTTTATTTTTGATTTTTCGTGAACACCCTTCAATTTAGAAAAAGGTAGGAGTTTCATAAATATTTTTCATATAACTTGCTATTGGTGGTAACTCTATTGCATTAAATTCTATAAGTCCAGATTCAATAATGTAGTCCCATAGATGTTGGTTTGATTCAATGTCATTGTTGCAAGATGGTCCATAAATCAACTCCTTCATCTTATCACAAAGACTTGTTGCCTTAAATTCCATTGGTGAACTTTTATTGATTTGCACCTAAAATAGATCAAATATTAAATGTTAGTTATAAAATATCTAGTTTGAGTTTGATTTGCAAGAAGTTGACAACTACAACAAATAATATTTTCATCAGACCTACACATCATGCATTGCGCTTTCACAATCAGACATAAAATTTAAGACATATATTTTGGCTTTAGATCACCAATTCTATTGAGTCACACCTGTGTCAAAACACACAGTTGTAATATACTGACCTTAGTTTCATGAGAAATCTGTAGTGTAGAGTTTCCATTGAGTTTAAAGCTTATAGACACAACTTCAACACCTTCTTTATGGCACAATCTAATGATGTTATTACAAGTGGCTATATTATCAAGGCCATTTATTAAAACCACGACCATGTTTGGGCCCATTTGATGGAATTCAATCTGAGGTGGAGACTTTATAATTGGGCCGGGCTCATTAGTTTGATTGAGTGATTGGGCCTTCTTTGGGCCCATTTTCAATTCTTCCAAGTGCTTCTTGTTCTTCTCCAAATTCATTTTCAAGGTTTCAATGTGCTTCACAGCTGCATCTATTTGATCAGGTACTGTCATTGTTGTTTCCTGCAACACTCAAATTGTATTAGAAGAAATATATAAATGCAGAGGCGGATTCAGAAATTTGAAGTTTATCTGTTCTGGAATTTCAGTTCTTTTGTATCATTGTATACAAAATTTGAATCAAAATTACTGAATTCTACAGAATAAAGTTACTGAAATACATACGTAGAGGCGGATTCAGGAGCTTGCATGCATGCACAAATGATATATGTTAGCTAAGAGCATGTGATCATTAATCCTATGGGTAAATGTATATAATAATTGGATACATGCAATGCAGAGACGGATTCAGAATTCAGGATTCATGACCTAATTTTCCTTTTATTGGCTCAAAACTCTCATATATGGTAAGAAATGGAGATGCATCCAGACGGTATTTTTTAGCCAAAAAAATAACGTTGAGGACATTTTTTATCCAACAGACGTAATAACGAAAACATAATAACTAACCTTAGAGGAAGAGGAATGAGTAGGGAACATGGAATGAAGTTGATTACATAGATTCTTCATATGATTCCTTCTATTTTTCTCCACATATTTCCTTTCCAATTTTTGAGCTAATTTAGACTTCAGACGTCTTTCCATTTTTTTTCTGTTTGAGTACTATTTTTAGAAAACTACAAGTTGGTTTAATTTCCAACAATTTATTATAAATTGTATAACTCTTTTTTATATATATATACCACAAAGGTAATCAATCAATCCCTTGGGGTCAACAAGAACATGTTGTAGACATAAAAATAATTAGTGATGTTGAAATTAGTACGTCATAGTTAATTCTCAAGATACACCGGGTAGAATTTTAAATTTATAAATTTCTATAACAAACTCGATATTCAAAGAAATATAAGTTGGACGTGCTTATGAAACTTGATAAATCAGATAACAAAAACTTATACTAAAAATCAAAATATTATTATATCAACACTAATATAAAGAAAAACATTGAAACTTTAGAGAGAATGAATCTCCTCATAAACAAAACTCTTAATCGACTACATTGTGGATTCTATTGTTATTTTTTAGAAGAAACAAACTTATATTTATAGAGTCCTAAAACCTTTCCTACTAGAAAAGAACTAACTACTCTAAAACCTTTTCTTTAAAATAATTAAAAATACACATAAGAACATACTAATACACAAAATAATAATACAATCTGGAAAAGAATATATAAACATAACACATATATTAAACAACTACATAATGGAGCTAATATAATTCTTCATTTGGATACTACTAATTTGGGATACATAATGGATCTAGTAGGATACAATTTTCTTCATCACTAACTCAGGATATATAATGTAGCTAAAAACACAAATACTTTATGTATTTACCTATATAATCGGGATATAATCTTTCAAAATATTGTATTCAGAAAAAAAAATGATATCTCAAAAGATACTTGATGAAATTGTATTTAACTATATAATTGGGCTAAATTCTTTCAAGAATATACCGAATGACTCATAAAATTACTTTAAAAGTGGATTAATTTGTAAAAAAAATTGTAGGAGATAACAATGGTGGAAACAGAAGAGAGATAGAGTAGAGAGTTTTGGGGGTAAAAACATAGAAAGAAGAAATAGGCTTGTGGGGTCTTTTTTTTTAACTTTTAACCGGATAGTGGAATCATAAATGTGGGCCTGATTTTGGGGGTTTTTCTGGGAAAATAAATTATATTAGGATAGTAAAATAATCACAATTATATTAGGATACATTATATTTATTAAAATAATGACATTATGACATTTTTAATATAACATGGTAAGATCCTTGGAATTTATGGTCACCATGCACACCAATTATATATTACTAACTACCGTTATTATCTTTAATGATTACACTAATCATCAATTATTATCACATTAATTACCTTCAGCGATGATCACAACTATTATAACTGTCAACCACCACAACTATGATAAGAAGCCTTTTGAATAAGCAAGACTTTTCCAAAATAAAAATGTGCATGAAACATCAAGAAAAAATTAAAATCTATCTTGATGTTCCAATTTTCTTGGAATATATTATTTAGTGTTTTAATTTTCTTTTTAGTCTATTTGAAAATAATTTCTTTTTTCTTTATTGATAATTTTGAAATTCTAACATTCTACATGACACCTTTAAGATCATAAGATCGACATATATTTAGTTCAAGACGATAAGATCCAAAAGTCTTTTTTACATTTTTAAACTTCATATTAAATTAAAATAAAACAAATAAATTAAAATGTAGTGAGTATATAAATTAAACTAGTGCTGTCGTAGACGTAACATTTGTTGAAAAAAAAACTTCATAATTTTGCGGCAAGCAAAGAAAATGTTTATATTTGAATCTCAACTTTGAATAATTAGGTTAATAATAACATTATTGTAAATGAATATTGAAATTAGTTATAAGTTAAAATTGGATTAATTATAGAACTAAATGCATTTATTATGTATCGATACTCCACTTGTTTTTTTGATTGAATAACGTGCTTCACTTCTCATTTGATTAATTATAGAACTAAACTCATTTATGTACAATACTTCACCTTTTTTTCAATGAACAACACACTTTATTTATCATTTGATTGATAAAGAACTAAATTCACTATCAACATCAATATGTTTTAATTAAATACTTGTAGATGTATGAATACTCTAGTTTCTTTTAATCCATAGCACGCTTCACATCTTATTTGATTAACTATAAAACTACATTAATATAGGTACGATATACTCATTTTTTTTCAATGAATACTCTCTTTTTTTCAATGAATAGCACGCTTCACTTCTCTCATTTTGCTTCAAGCTAGCCCCATGGACCTTGTCAAAACTTAATTATGAAAATAATAATGTATTAATTATGATTATGATAAGATGTTGACACAAAAAAAATGACTCAAACGACCTGGTCAACTTCAAAAATCATTAAGAATAGGCCTAGATACTAATTAACCTTCTTGATAGCAACTTCAAAATATCTGAAAGACAGATGGCAAGTCTGACGTAAGGACGGATCTATCATTATAGATACAGGTTTAATTGAGTTCATAATTTTTGAGTGAAATAATTATATGTATAAAAATTTATTTTATATATAATCATGAGTCCAATGCTAAGAATCTTAAAAGATTAATGAACTCATAAGATTTAAATTCTGAATTCACTTCTGCCTACGAATAACATTGATCCAACTATATAAAATTGAACTCATAAAGTTTAAAATTAAGATTTGATCAAATATCCGTACCCCTAAATAGATTTGATGGAAAGAACCATATCAAAGATGACCTTGCCTTTTGGACAAAGAATAAATGGCAGATTCAGAATTTTCTCTAAAATGTTTTAAAAATTAAAAAAGTAGCGTCCGATATTTGAACTTGAAATCTCAAGGTGATGAATTTTGAATTTTCTAAATCACTGAGTCAATCACTAATTTTGTGATAAGAGGATTCAAAAATTATATAGACATTAGAATTTTTAAAATACTTTATATATATAATGTAATTTTTATTGAGAGGTTCAGATATTGAATACCCTCGCCCCCTCCTAGATCTGCCCTAAAAACATATCGTGGAATAATTGCCTAATTGGTGTATTGACCATAAATTCCTAGGAACCTTCCAAAATATGTTTTTTAGGAGTGGATCTAGATTCTACGAAGGTATTCACTTGAATCCTATCGATAATTTTTTGTGTTTTCTCCGGTAAACATGATGCATGAAAATAATACTAATGTATAATTAATTATGATAAGATGTAGATGCAGAAAATGAACCTACCAACGACCTGGTCAAGTTCAAAAATCATTAAGAGTAGGCCTACGTACTAATTAATTACCTACAAAATATCTAGAAGATTGATGTTAAGCCTACCGATAGGTACGGATTCAATTGAATTCATAATTTTAACGTGGAGTGTACAATTTTGTGTAAGAAAATTTATAAAATTTTGATAAGTAGTAAACATGAATCCATAATTTTGAATACTTCTTTGTTCATTTTTATTTGTTCACTATCTCAAAAATAAATTTTTACTTTTACATAATTTTTACCATATATAAAAAAAAAATTGTTTTTTATGTTTTACCCTTAGCATTTATTATTTCTTCCTCAAATCATTTTTCAGGAACTAATACTAAACACAATTAATAGGGATAATGTGGTAAAATAATTATATCAATTTTTTAATGGATGTGTCAACTTCAAATGCGACAACTAAAAGTGATCGGAGGAAGTGTACAATACAATACATCACCCGTTCTTGTTTTTGTAAGTTAAAATCGTCTGATTTAATAATGCTACTTAGACTGAAATTAATTTGATTAACAAACGGATCATTACTCAACTTATTCAATTCTTACTAAGTTTTAGTTTATTTATTTATTTTTTATAATTCACTTAAGTACCTCATAATTATCAATTTTATACTATGACTATATATTATAGATAAAACAAAAAATATCTTTAAAATATTTTAATTAGAACTCTCATGCGTCAATGAGTTATATAACAAGCCAACTTTCAAATAAGTTGAATTATATTAGACAGATCAAATGAGTTGGATTAATAAATTGATAAATTATTAACCTATCCAAACTTCATATGGAGCAGTGTGGGTGCGGCGTGAGACTATGCAAGACTTAAGGCTATATGGGTTAGTCTCTTAGGATGGTGCAGAGTGGGGCGGGACGGGTTAAAGCCTTAGTTTTTCTAAAAGTATGCAGGTGCAGAGTGGGTGAGGGTCTCCTTTCATGTATACACAAATAAATATCACTAACAATCATGTACTAAATGCATAGCGGACCCACATGTATCGATTGGGGTGCACATGCACCCGTTAACTTTGAAAAAAATCATCTATCTTGAGAAACTGACAGAAATTAAGATATAATTAATAGTGCACCCATGAAGATCATAGAAGTGCCCTTTTGCCGCTGATATAAGCTAGAGGAACCACACATATGTTTAGACTAATTTTTAGGTGGCTATTGAAAATTAATTATTAGTTAACAGAGTGCTTAAACAGTGCTTCCTTTTGTAGTCTCTTGTACATTGCAATCCAATATCCAAAAACTCAAAAACATCTATTGTAATGTTTCCTCCCATAATAAAATATTTTCTTTCTTCATCCTTAAGAAAATGTGCTATGATAACTATGTATTTAATAATGTAAAGATATGTGTCCAAATGATCGTATTCATTGAGTTGGTGTAAACACTAAATTCGAAAGAACCCAACATTACAACACACAAAAAACAAAACGCATATACTTCAAGTTCTAACCAACACAGGGAAAAAGCTTGTGTTTCAACAGTGTATGTACCAAATCAAATTATTTGGCTATTCTGAATTCAATGCATACACCAAAAAAGAATGATATATTTTGCATTTGTGGCTGCTGATTGATAGTTTTTATATTAAACTTGGTTTTCTCTTTTATTCTATAAGAAATATGAATATATAATATTCCTCAGAAGATAATATACGTAGAGCTACTTATGATTTACAAGAAAAAACTCTCATTTCTCTATATATGCTTATCTACCTTGTTCCTAAACTAGACATACATATATATAACTATAGAGTTACATGTTTTTCACATTCCTCGCGCCTGTGCCTGAGCCTGACCTGTTCGTGCCTTCTCGAGCCTTGCTCGTCGAGCAGCTTCCTGAATGTGGCGATCGCGATCTTTAAGCATTTGATCCACTTTATTTGATGCAACTAGTAGTGAACCAGAATAATGGATTTTGTTTCCCTTGTCACAAGGGTCATGCTACACAAAGAAACAGGAGAGTAATAAGAAATCGATTAGTATGAGTTACATGTTCTCACTAACAACCACGGAAATGTAGATTATGACAGATAAGAAGAAATCACCTAGCGTTTTGTCTGTGTTGGGATGTTTGATAAGACGAGGGTTTGAAAGTAGTAATGGAGCCAAAGAACAAAAACGAAGATTCTTGTTGAATAGCTAATGAAGTTCGATAAAACTACTTAGCATTTCAATGGCATGGAATTGATACAATGAATCAATAGAACTGACTCCCGACTTTTTTGAAATTGAGATGTGGTTAATTGATTGATTGAGCTACAAAACTTCGTTTATACTTTGAGAGGTCGACGTTTCAGTAGTAACTACACAGTTACCTAGGTTCTCTCCATGCACTCAAACTCTTAGATTTACGTGTTTATGAGAACTTACCAGATTTGCCTCCTTCGTACAAGTCCTTCCACTTTCAAATTGATGAGAACTGGCAAAGTTCTGCGTGAAATACTTCTGATCCTGCTTCCTTGAATGTTCGTCTAGAAGCTGTGCTGTCTTTTCTACTTGATGGGCTGATTGTAGCTGAACACATCTATCTCGATCGTTTCCGGACACAACGGACCTGGATGCTACTAAGTCTGACAAGTCAGCTCTGTTGGGACCAATGGAGATATCATCATATTTCTTCCCAAATACCCCTAGAGCCAGAGGGACTGGATGAGAAAATGTCTCTGAAAGATCGTCGAAGTGATCTTTGGCTGAAAATCTATCTGAAAGATTCTCCATGTGATCTTTTGCAGTTTCTTTCACTGCCTGTGATGCTTTAGGAGGATCGTTTGGAAAACGAGCAGCAGCTTCCTTCGAGGGATTGAACCGGTCACTTTGGCTCTTAGGATTGGAACTAGTCTGCCTCCTCTGTTATAATGCGCAAATCATAAGACCAAATAAATAGAAAAACATACAGAAAAAAAAAGTATGTTGCCCGGACTCTTCAAAAATGCTGGCTGGTGCATGTCAGATCCTTCAAAAGCATTACATTTTTTAAGGATCTGACACGGGTGCGGCAACATTATTCACGGGTGCGGCAACATTATTCGAGAGTCTGAGCAACATAGGAGAAAACATACTTACAGATACATTGTAGGGGTGTAGATTGAGTTATTTTGAAACCAAAGTCTAGTAAGACACAAAAGTTATCAAATATATAGTGCCGAGAAATTTTTTGTTAAGATCAAGGGCGGAGTTGTCATATGCTCTTTGCAAACTACGACAAGTTAGACAAATTCCAACCTTTTGCTGAAATACAACTAATTTATCAATTGACAGTTCTATTTTTAATGCATTACGACGTCCAAGCGAAAATTGAAAAACCATTAAGTTTATTGGCTTCTGGCATTACAAAAAGGAAAACTTAAATTAATTTGAAGACTAAAAGATTAACACCCATAAAAGTACCTGCATTGAGCTAGCCAGCTTGGCATTAGCATCACGTGCTGGAACTGCTTGACGTTCTTTTGATCCATTTGTAGTCCCTCCTCTGCAGCAATTATTTCAGACAAACTATTACGATATATCCATGGATATTTCGAGTCAGAAATATATAACGTTATGTCAACAAATGTTTGATAATCAAGATATGATGGAACTGTATAAGCAAAATAGAGTCATTCAATGCTAATCAGAAAGAAAACGCCACTATGTAATATATGCAATTGTCACTTCTGTTTCCTAATGTATGATCCACTTAACCATATTCCAACACAAGGTATAAGTTTCAGTACAAAATTGAAGAATTATTACTAAGAGAATGAGAAACATTCAGTTTTACGTTGCCATACAAAAGATGGATTGGTTAAGGCATCTACCTTCTAGCTTCCTCTTCCCGCAGTTTTGCATCAATTTCCTTGCTGGGAGGGTATGTTGGCAAACTCGAAGGATCACAAGCAAATGGCTTCGTGGTGAAGAACTGTGAATCACGGTATACCTTAGTGTTAATGAGGAAAACAATTGTTGCTAATTTTGTAACGCGATAAATGATGGAAACACATTAAAAGAAAATAAAAATTCTGGTTATTTGGAACTACACGATACTTGTCAGAAAACTTCAGTGAAAGCTGATAAAATGTATTTAAAAAATGTCTTATTACTCACTCAGACTAGCCGATATAAATCAATAAATACTTCAGTTCCTTGTCCTTCTGAATGGACAGTTATGCATCATATCTTAAAAGAACGCGTGAAAAGGAAATCAAGGGTACACAAGATGCAAATTTCAATAGCAACTTTTTGAACTCAAAAAAATAGTTACTCATTTGTCAAAAAAGAAAAAAGAAACAACAGCAACAACGTTAGTCAATCTCATCTTCCTAATGTGTGAATCATATTGTTTCTGGAATAAAGACTCCCCTTTCCCCTGTTCTCACCCTGGCACATATGTGGTTAATTTGGCAAAACATTCTGAAAATGTGGAACAAGACTTTTTACAGGGTGTTTCTTGTAGATTCATACATATGTTATGTTATCTACTTTTGGAATAGTTCTTGTGTACGGAATTTCTCCCCACAACATCAATAAAACTTCACTTTATAAAAAAAAAAGGTTCTTTTAGGTCTCAATACACTTCTTTTGAAGGCTTGTTAGTTCCAACTAACATTTTTCTCCGGAAAATCAATGGCCACTTACAACTCCCTTTATTTGACTAGAGTGGTTTTTAAGACTTAAGTTTGAATATATTGTTATTGACATACCATATTAAATTAGAGCAAGTACTTAACATGATAGTTTGAAAAGTGATAAAATTGGACGAGTTAGTTGAAAAGGCGTCTTAACAAGTCAAAAATAGTAGCACTGGTTTATCTAAGTTTGAATCGTTGGAAGGAAATTTTAGAAAGGAAAATAGTTCAAGTGCTAGTAAGACAACAGCTGCTAGGCTTCATTAACAACATGAAACATGTAAATAAGTTAATAAGTTACAAAAAGTAAAATATTTTAAGCATGGCAAGTAAGAAGTTGCTGATCTTGTATGACGAGGTTTCGAAGCACCAACTTTTGGATGGAAGAATGTAGGGACGGGGTGAACCCAAGGGTGTGGCCTAGTGGTTAATGAAGTGGGTTAGGAACCATAAGGTCTCAGGTTTAAATCCTACCGAAGGCAAAAACACTAGGTAATTTCTTTCCATTTATCCAAGTCACTCAGTACTTGTGTTGGTGGGAGGCAACAGGCACCCCATGGAATAAGCTAACGCCTGAGGCACACACAAGCTGGCCTGGACACCACTGTTATCTTTTTTTTAAAAAGTAGGGATGGGGTTGGAGGAATTAGAAAAGTACCTGACTCTCAAGAGCCCCAACTGCTGTTCCTCTAAGTGCAGGATCTATAGAAAGTAATGTCTCCAGTAACCCCACGGCAGATGGAGGAAGCTCCTTGAATCTTTCGCCAATACACCGTTTGTAAGGCTGTATAGGTTTAAATACTGCTGAATAAGATAGTTTTGTTTTCTTCCAATAATCCTCAGTTGGTGAACCACAAAGCTTAAAGATCTTATGTAGTTGTTCCACCTACAAGGACGAACATTTAACTCATGTGTGTTAAATCATCGATAACAAATAACATCATAAGTAAGGAGAAAAACAGGATATATTAATCTGCATAAAGTGACATTTAGGATTGAAGTGTAGTTGATCGATAGGTTGATTGGCTGTAGAGAGTCCTCCATCATACTTGCCTACTCCACCTCCTCGTTTTTAATTTTCTCAACGCTTGTCTATTGTATGAATTGGAGTATCATTCCACTATTGAGGCATAAAACAGAAATGATCAGTAGTGTCGCCTAAATTGAGGCAGAGTTAACTGATTGATTAATTGATCGAAGAGTCCTTTGTCGTACTTGACTCCATCATGCTCTCCTTTTATATTTTTCCACTGACAATTTATTTATTTTATAAATTGCAGTTGACATCCCAAAATAGAAGCATAAAATAGAAGTGCAGCAGTGAGGTATTAAACCAAGCTCAAGTCAAAAAAAGTGTTACAACAATATACCTCTGTCCTACCGGGCATTATGGGCTTGGCAACATATAATTCTCCGAGAATGCAGCCAGTACTCCACAAGTCTACTGCAGTTCCGTAATGACTTGCTCCAAGTAAGAGCTCTGGTGGTCGATACCAAAGAGTCACAACACGGCTTGTTAATGGAACACTTTGCTGGTTATCGAAAAAGTTTGCCAACCCAAAATCTGCAATCTTTAAAGTGCCATGATTGTCAATGAGAAGATTAGAACCCTTGATGTCCCGATGCAGAACACCCCGATTGTGGCAATGGTCAAGTCCACTTAAAAGCTGCTGCATGTAACATTTAACCTGTAAAAAAAATAAAAAATTAGAAACTAGTTATTAAAATTGAATTATGGAGCGTGAGAGAAGCAGTTATCATAATAAAAATAAAACTAACGTCCAACAAACAATCTGTGGAAAAGCACCTGTGGCTCTGTAAATTTAATACCGGGAAGAGCTGCCAGTCCAGTGAGATCATGTTCCATGTACTCAAATACAAGGTACAGACTACAAGATGTTCTTGATACGATCAAACCTTCCAATTTGATGATATTTGGATGATCAAGCCTTCGCAGAATAACAATCTCCCTTGCCATAAATCTGATACTTTCAGGATCCATTTTTTCGAACCTTACTCTTTTAAGCGCAACGACTTTATCATTAACCAGGTCACGAGCCTTGTATACACTACTATAAGTCCCTTGGCCAATCTGCAAGAATAAAACGCTATTACACAACCAAAAAACTATTAATTGACAACACTAGCGCACATTGGGAACAAAACTAGGCCATAAAGGATAAAAGATTAAATGTCACAAGCATTGCAAATGCACTACATGGAATTACTTATCAGCTGAATAAAAATCTCATCATGATCATATGAACTACAGAACTAGTATATTTCAATCTGCACCAAGCCTTAACTTGGTGAATTTATAACAGGCACCCGACCATTCTCCCTAAATGGGTATATGGAACAAGGGGACAAAAGCACAAGGTTCGAGATTAGGAAAAATGAAGAAGCAGAAGGACAGAGGATATGTAGAGTCAATATGATTAGGTAAAAGCAACCTAATACAAAAGAAACAGACTTAAATTTGTTTCAGGAAAAAAGAGAAAAATACAAACAGTGAAGGGATTAGAACTCAGCCAGAAAGTGGATAGTTAAGTTTCCATAACTTAAAACACCAAAAAGTGCACAGGCTTTTCATCATTTTCACTCATCGAAACTGTCTATCTCCCTATTCTTTGAAATCTGCATGCGATCAGACTATTGATATTCAACTCAGTGCACAGCCTACCAGAAGTAACAACAAAGTCTGGAAGTAACATATTCTTCCATGGTGCAAAGGTCCAAAATATGGAAGAAACAAGCATTTCCACAACTCTACCACCAAGTCAATTTTGCTCCACTTAATCCCTCTTTCGTGGCCACATCTCTTTCCGGCTAAGGAATAAGAAATCTTTCTTCTGTTACATGAATCCAATTTTCATTTCAAGGTACTGTTAACAATCCGTCAGGTACTGAAACCATTAAAAGAACAGAAAGAAACCCCCAATAATTTATTGGACACGGGAAAGAAATACCATTCAGGTAAAATTTCCCAACTGATGAGAGAGTGTTCAGGTTTGGTCATTCCCTTTCTCCTATATGTTATTGTTGTGTTGACTCTCCTATGAACTCGAGTTTAGAATCTGTTGAGCATCTATTTTGCTCAAGTGGTTTTTCTCAACTCTGTTAAGTCTAACAATGTGTAGAACCTACGGGGTGGTCACAACTCTTTCCTGATTATTGGATAAAAGTGGTCAGCAGCAGCTTAGGTAATAAACGAAGGATGTTTTCCATCCAATAGAGGACTATCTGTATTTTGAAAAGCGGCGTCGGGCATCATGAAAGTTTCAAGGTGAATTCATATTCATAAGAATTCTATTGTAAGAGGAAATTTAACAATATTATTACTTGGATAATAGCATATATATATATATATATATATATTCAAAATGGAACTATTCAAGGAAAAATAACTTGATGGAATTAAGCAGTGTTACTCATGAGAAAACTAATAACTTCTTTCATGAGCTCACATACTATTAGAATATACAGTAAATGTGGTTAGTTTTATATCCAATGTTATCGATAAAATGAATTTCGTAGAATAAATCCACCAAAATTATACCTTGTCTAATTTCTCAAAAGTATCAGCCTTGCGTGGAATCCAACCATTAATAGCTTCACCGGCTACTGCAGCAAGCGAAGAAGGCCATCCTGCAGCAATCAACTCTCCTTCCATTGCTTTTGGGACAACTTCAAGCTTCTCGCAGTGATTGTCCCCGACCTTTTTAGATCCATTAGGCTTCCTGTCGAATGAACCAACACTTATATCACCATTCTCCGATTTCTCTTTCACCCTAAAACTCTTTTCTGTCTTTGAACTCACAGCTGATGCCCCTTTATCTAACTCTCTCTTCTTTTGGCCATCCCGACGATCTTTGACCTTTCGAGAAAGTTTACCACAAACACAACCCATATTCAACAAACAATCAAACCAATCAAAGACCTTCCTCAAGCTACTGCCCCACAATACCAGGCTTAGCAAAAAACCATTTTTCCAAGAAAACCATCGAACAAATACTTAAACAATCTTTTCATTCACCAAATCATCAAACATAATTCAGTGGAACAACAACCATTAAGAATCCCAATCCAAAACTCTCAAGTATAAGAGCTTTAAAAAGAAACATATAAAATACCCAAAACTGGAATCATATAAACTGCATAGAGGAACTAGCTAAAACTCCAAAACACTCAACTTTTTCACACAATTCAACTGCAAGTGAATTCAAGATTCCAGCATGGAGAAACTTAGCTAGAACCCCCAAAAGACCCCAACTTTTCCACACAATTCAGTTCACTCAACATTCTAGAATACCCTTTTCAGACCTCAATAATGACAAACCCCAAAATCTTCAAAAGACTTGATCTTCACAACAACAACCCTTCAAAATCCCAATTCAGAGCTCTCTAGTATTAGAGCTTTAAAATAACAATTATATGAAATACCCAAAATTTGAATCTTATAAACTGGATAGAGTAACTAGCTAAAACCCCAAAAAGACTCCAACTGTTTCACACAAGTGAAAAATCAAGATTCCAGAATACCCTTTTTCACAACCTCAAAATAATAAAACCCCAAAAAATTCACAAGTCTTGATCTTCACAATTCTTTCAACAACTTCCTCCTGAAGCCTAAAACCCCACTTTTTTCAAAACAAAACAAAACAAAAAAAGATAAAAATTTGATCTTTGACAAAAAAAGGAAGTTGCTTAGCTACTTTTTTGACTGTTCAACGCGTTTATAGGTAATTGCTGAAATTGAAGATTCATACATGAAATCAATAAATGGATAAAGTGAGAGAAACTGGAGCCGCCAAAAAGCTCAGTCAGCCATGATATGCTGAAGGCTCTCACCTGTGTGAGAGGAGGCATAAACTATAATTATCTCCAATAAAATGCAGGATTATTTTACCTTATATTTAATCGCAACATATTAGATAATTATTAAATTATATCTCTCATCATTTATACTTTAATTATTAAATAAATTATTCCATATACACATAATACAATAATTTATTAAAAATAATTAATATAACTTGTTCTCCATCAAACGACAGTAAAAGTATAATAAAAAGAGTCATAAAGGGTCGTTGGGTTTGACAGTTTGGGACCGCTTTTTTGTTTCTTTACATATTTTTTTACTGAAATAGTTGCACTTTGTTTGTAGTTTTTGACCGAATACTCCCTTGAATGAATAATTTCTAGCCCTCTTCGTTTTAATTTATTTATTATATTTTAATTTGATATAAAATTTAATATTAATTTTAATTTATTTATCATGTTTTAACTTGAAATAAAATTTAATGAAGTAAAGAAAATTTAAAATATTGTAATTATAATATATTAGATATATTAAAATGCCTTTATAATTTTATGGTATTAAGTATGTCATATTGTCGTGTAAAAAAATAGTATTAAAGAGATGTCGAATAAGAGATGAAATATTCTCTTTTAAACGGAACAAATACATTAAAAAAAAAAGGAGTACGAAATTTATATGATTTTTTATGATAATAAATTGGGGAAAATGGGAGAAAGGGAATTATAGGAAGGGAAATCAAATCCTGAACAATAAGGTTAGGTAATCAACTAATTGAACTACTAAGATTCGTTCAAAATTTATACATAATGTGATGAAATGATTGAAATCCTCCGGCTTTTAATTTTTATCATCAAAGACGTGAAAATAGAAAACTGTTTGATAAATAACACTTTTTTTAAATAAATAAAAAAGGTAATAGTCAAAAGTAATTCTAAAGATTCTCTTTTTCTCTTGGGAGTTTCATATTTAAGCTATGAGTTATTTGTATTTTTTATTACCTGAATTATCATCAATTAGCTTCTGTTTTTAATGATTTGTGAATAATTGATAGTTATTAAATACATTAAAATATGGAGAGAGGCGAGCGAGATGAGGAAGGAGGTGAGCGAGATAGTCATGTTAATCAATTAAATTACAATAAAAATGTTCAATTATTTATAGTGCTATAGGTAAAACTAAATATCATATTAATTTGGAATTATGATGACTTAATATATATATACTCACACAGTTAAAAAATTTATAATACTATTATTTTTTCAAATAAGTTTTAATTGCTATAGTGGAAATATTATTATAAAGAACGGATAATATAATATAAAATATTTATTCCGAAAAATTCTTAACCGTTAATCATAATAAAATATTATTATAGAGATGGACTATTGTTATAATAATATAAAATATTACAAAACCTATATAGCATGTTGTCTACCATATTTTTCTGCATAATAATAATAGGTTTTTATTTAACTTATATAAAATAACTTCAAAAATAAAATAACATTAGTTTATTGTATTTCTCCAGAGGATCATTACTTTATTAGGGTGGGCATAAATTTTGGAATTACAATTTATTATCTCGAAGTTTAATTGTTATATCAAACTTAATTTTAAAAGTTTGACATTTGATATCTATTTTTAATTATCAATTATTGAATTTTGAAAATATCTAACTAAATACCGAATTCACATAATTGTCTATCATATATATGGGTAATATTGATGAGTGATTTGGATGTCTTGGTTGACCTATGTCGACATTTCATCATGTTAAAATTTGAAAGTGTAGATCTAACCTTTATACGTGATTTCTTTAAAAGGTAACATGTCAAATATTATACAAATTATGAACATATTTTATCAAAAATAAATGAACCAAAGTTTGATTTACAGTATTAAAGTTCTATTTACGGAGCGAAACTTTAAAAAATTGATATTTTTCTATTTTAAACTATCAATTACCAAATTATCAAAATCGAACCTTAAAAATATTGAATTAAATATCAAACGTCCACCCTAGTCAATATAAATGAACTTTAATTTCCGTTAAAAGGAATTATTTTAATTTTGTGTAAAACAATCAAACTAATTAAGTTATCTTTTTAATCATTTAAAGTATAAATTAAAGTTTTACGTCATGTACACATTTCATTTAGACAATTCTTTAACTCAATTCTTAATGTTAATATCTAACAATTATTATTGTTTGAATTTTCTCTTTTAAGTATTATAGATTTATATATTTTCCTAATATTATAATATTTTCTTTCCCGGTTTTACAAGGATTGTCATATTCATAAAAGGAATTTTTTTTTATTGCATTTACTTTTTATAAGTCAAAAGGATTTTAATGAGATAATCTTTCTCCATCTAATATTAGGATTATAATACATATAAAAGTGCAAGACCACTCATATTAATCAAAAATTTAATATTTTGCTGATTATATTCATGATGAAGTCTTTGAAACCTCAAAGAAAATTACGTACGAAGCAAACAAAAAAGAATGAAGCTATTATTGAGCTTTTAGAGTTAGCTTTTATGTCAATCCCTAGAAAATCCCGATGATCTTGATGCATTGGCAAGGGATATAAATACTATCATTTTTTACTTTTGGGATAACATTCTATAGTAGATATACATGGTGTATGGATTGAGGCAAATTTGTGGTATATTTATTATAATCTGTTTGTTCAAACTTTTGAAAGGTCAGATTTTATTTTATTTTTATTTTAAAAAAATATTTAGTGAATGAAGATGTATGGTCAAACTTTAAAAAAAGAAGTGTTGTTATTGTTATATAGTAGAAGTTGTCAATGTTTTTTTTGCAAATTTCAATTTCCTCTCAAATTTTCTTAAACTCGATTTGACTTAACAATGGAGTTGCAGTGGAATGGTAAGTATTTCTTCATCCTGAAACAGGAGTCTCGGGTTCAAGTTTTCTTCGGTATAGAGTTATTTTTGTTAGGCAGCGTTCTACCCCACAATGTGAGGCTTCCCAAAATTAATTTTTGAGTCTCAATATCAGACATCATGTGAACATGTTTTAAATTTGACCTAACTGCTTATGCAAGCCAAAATAATTTTCTTAAATTCTCAATGACTTAATATTGATAAGTTATTTCAACTATCTTGTTAGGGAACATTTTCTCCTTATATGGAATTTATGCGGCGCAAATTCAAATAATTCAAGATCTTAATACATACACAAAACACTTGACAAATAAAAAAGACAAAAATATGTGCTATATATAGAACTAAATTTATGAGATAAAATTCCTTGGTGATCAACATATATAGATGGAGAAAGTAACTTCAAAAGTCAAGAACAATTAAATGATATAACCCCATGTTGTCTACTTTGTTTAGTCATATAACTGAGCATTAGT